>JABCKQ010008919.1:0-13653 GCA_018857305.1 Termitomyces sp. T159_Od127 | reverse complement strand
TCGATGTCGTGGGTTGAGCAGGCGTCGAGGTGTTTCCCCAGCCAAGGGTTGGAGAACTAGCAGGAAAATTGTATTCTGGATAGCCGTGAGGGGTGCTCATGCTCGTAGTAGTGATTGTACACTAGCTTGACGTGCTATATATCATGTCGTTGCCTCTCTTTCCCATTGACATTTGAAATGCGTAAAGAGAAGCAGTACTGATTATTTGCGGGTCAAATTATCTGTCAGTATAATTCTAGGGTATTTTACGGGGAAACTCGAGGGTATTGATGGTAAATTCAGGAAATCCCGGTAAATACCCCAACCAGGGGATTTTGGTGGTATTTTAGGGAAGTTTCAAGGTTTTCTGAGACTTTACTCTCATTTTCTCAATTTAATATTCTGAGGTCTTATGCTGTGGACTTGAAATCCAGGTTACGACTTTAAATTCAAGTTACGACTTCAGATTCAAGTTTGTAACCAGTTTAACTAGGTTATGGTGACATTCTCAGACCTTTCTTATGTATTGTAGTATATAGTCCACGAGGATGATCACGCTTTGATCCGCTAAGGCCTTTCGTGTTGAACGCACAACGTGATGATAGGATGTAAAGGTATCGCATGGATTCAAAGATACCATTCAAGGGCCGCACAGAAACCAGGCAGAGAGACCGTTGGTGTACCTGATAACTGAATGTATCAGGATCTCGAAGACAAAGTTTTGATCGGCTTCGATGACCTGGTACTACTTCAAATCAAATGATTGTTTATCAACTCCATGTCGCTACTCCCCACGAAGTGCAAGGTAACAGAGGGCCACTTTTGTATATTGTCGTTTGTTTTGCTTGAAAGGGGAAGTGTGCGCTAGATGTGTGACCTCTAATAGTAGCAGGCATATCATTATTTTGACAAGACTGACAACATCAAGTACTAGGTTATTATTCATGGAAAAGATCTTACTCTTATATAGCTGAACTGCGCATGACCCTCGAGATTACATAGCTTTCTAGTCAGATACAACAGTTCTATTACAGCATATTTGCACTGCATCTAAAATATTTTTGTTAGCCTCTTTTGGACAATTTGACGTTCTAATTTAGAAGGACTTGCCAAAAGAGCAAAACTTTGATGGCCCTGCAACAAAATTTTGCTGTTGCAAATTGATCGCCTCAAATTTCTCCCCAGAGAGCCTAAATAGGGCACTGTTGCGGGATATGATGTCCTTGGTGTAACACTGTCTCATGAAAAGTCTTCCACTCAGCCATGATACACAGAATAGGAGCGTGTAGAAGCATGATGCAGGCTGTACTTGTGTGATAAGGACGACAAGATATGACAAGGCATCAATGCCAAAGCATGCGTAGTCGGACACAACCCCAACGAGCAGGATACCAGTATAAGGGCCTTAAGAGCCATGTTTAATCAAGCGGGTTGCCGCTAACAACGCACTTGACCTACAAAGGACAACGGCGAAATCTGTGCTCAGGTCCTCGATTGACACCTGAATCACCGCGACACGCAAGGACCTACCTGACATTCTTGGTTATCTGCCGGTCCCAGACAAAAATTCACGAAGGGGTGCGAGACCAGGCCCATCGAATGGCTTCTGTTCATAATCGGCGATGTTTCGTGCAAGAAATTCCACTCCAAATGGATGGCGCCTCTGAGTTCGAAATTGGCGCGGTGACTGCAATCTCGCGAATTATAATACACAAAATTTACTTTATTATATCGCCCGTTTAGCTCAGTGGTAGAGCGCGCCACTCGTAACCTTAATATGAAGGCTGTTGTGATGGTGAGGTCAATCGTTCAATCCGGTTAATGGGCATATTTTTGATGCTAGAGGATGTTGAAACAATATTTGTTGTGATGGTGAGGTCAATCGTTCAATCCGGTTAATGGGCATATTTTTGATGCTAGAGGATGTTGAAACAATATTCGCAATGTTACACTCTTTTATAATAATTTTGTGCTTTAATCTAAGAAATAAAAACCTTTCGAAGTGCAGACAGCTCGCAAGTATCTCCAGATCGTGGACAAGTAACTACGCCACCGTTCTTAGCTGCCATCTCTTCGAGAGCCTGGAGTGAGATAGAAATCAGGGGGCATTGAAGGATCGAAACGCTCAATCATACTTCTCTGGAATATACGTATCCATTTGAAAAGGCCATCGGTGGATTATCTTCATCCATGATCTTACCACTTATGCGGCAGACAATTGTGGAGTTCGCGTGATGACTAAAAGGAACTTCCCGAGCAAGTTGGCCTAACCCAAGTCCCTGTGTTCCAGAACCCGCTTCGCCGTCACAAACGGGACAATCTACGTTCTTGGTGGATGGATCGAAACAAGCTGGTAGTTTCAATGACGCCAAACCAGCGTACAAACCAAGGTGAAGTAGGGGTTCCGTGGGGAGAGTATTAAGAGAATAAATTGCTGTGCGGAAAGTGTGAATGAGGTTATGCCACCGAGAAGGATCGTAAAGCCGCTGTATTGACAGTATCGAGAATTGATGCTATGACAGAAAGATATGCATACGTACTTTGTATGGTGCACAAGTGGTGTTGGAAGGAAATGCTAGTAATGCGGAGGCTATGCGGATCTGTTGTAAATGTGTTTCGTGCCAGGCTGCTAGATGTTTCTTGGCGTATGCTATCGCTTCCTGAGACTTCATACCTCTTGATAGCTCTATAAATTCTTGCAGTCGAAGGTCGAACTCGAGCGAACTCTTTGACGTACAATAAATCGTTGAGTACTTAGGAAACGACAGTTAAGAATCGTACCTTTATCTTCCGAAGCGCAACCTTGTTCTCGTTACACCATGCCAACGCTTCCGTACAGCTATGCTTTAGTAGTGCATTCTCAATTCGGCGGATGTCCATAAAGAGGTCAATATCTACGAGAGTCTAGGGTGGCCAAAGTGCGGTCGCGTGATACATACGTCCAAATTGCCAGATCCTGACTATTGACATACCTCGATGTTTTTGTCCTCGGCGATTCTTCTAGCAGTCCTCTCCATGCCCGATCGAAGACACCAGTCGACCAACCATCGATCCAACCTTGTGTTGGCCCATCTTCCATAATCAGACCCCCCTGTAACAGCGATAGTTTCGATCGCCGTGAGATGATGTATACGCTCTCGCATAACGTCTTGCGTTTGCTTTCCTACAGTTTCGTGAAGATCGTAGAGCTTTCCGTCGAGACATGAACAGACATAAGCTTCAATTCGGTAGTGCGTAGTCAAGACATGCCTTGCGTTTCAGGCTTTCCACCCTTCCAATCATGTTATCAATAGAGACCAAAACTTCGTTTCTATCAAGCATTCCTTTCGCTCCGCATTGCGCAAGCTCTGCGGAGTTGCTTTGAACAAACCCTAGATCCCTTTCAACGTTCTTCTGAGAAGTACGAAAAACCTTTCGATAGTTTTCATAAGGAACCTGTCGATAGGCACTTGATCTGCATACAACATCCCTACAATTGTATATCGTAGACGTACGCGAGAAAATGGCTGCTCAAAGAGCAGGACTCCTTCAACGTTCAATCTAGTGTTCATGCCGACCGAAGAAACAGGAAGAGAAATGATTGAAACCAGATAGTTGCGGAATCTCTTGAAACGACAATCAAAGCTCTGCAGTGACTAGGTTATGTCGAGAAAGCCCCTCTTGTCCCTACGAACTCGAGTCTGGGAGGGACTCAAGCGTGCTGTCAGCTCCGTCGATCATTCGATCACGTGGCGCGACAACTTTAATCCCCAGACTGATACCATTTCCTTCTCTCCAACTTACTTGTCGTTTACTGACTCATCCTAGCTGTGTTTACCTATGGTGTCTATGGCCCGCCATCGTGATCTGGCAAGGAAGCCCTCCATTCCGAGGAAGTCACGGACATTACCTCCAACGGTGACCTGGGCGGAACTTCCAGCTTGGCAGAAAGATAACGAATACATCTTGACGGGATACAGGCGGTAAGAGAATGGCACCGTTCTTTTGTCAATTCTATCTTAGGACTCGTGCAGGGCCCAGTATTCTTGGTTTGGATGCATCCGATCAGTGTATGCATGTTGGTCTCCGTTTCTCTCTCTCAACATATATATCAAATTAACCCCTTGGCCGAAAGATCTACACAATGAAACAAGTCGGTGCCTCACTTTCGTTGTGTTTTATCTCGCCTGACTCTCCACAGTCAATATACATAGCCATCTCTGGGGCGCCCTACTATTTATTTACCTCCTAGTAGACTTCAATACCCACACTTTTCCTGGATCGACTTTGTTAGATATCGCTGTATTCTCTATTTTCTTGAGCTCCGCTGTGTTTTGTTTGTCAGCAAGTGCCGTCTACCATACTGTGACTTGTCATTCAGAGGAGGTGCGCCTGTTTCATGGAATTCAGTACTGAACGCGTCTGAGTTCGCGTTTACTTGCAGGTCTCTTCCTCGTGCCATGCATTTGATTATTCTGGAATAGTCATCCTGACCATCGGGTCATTTTATCCTTCTCTTTATTATGGGTTTCACTGCGAATCCTTCCTTCGACTGTTTTACATGTTGTCCATTACAGTAATTGGTTTTGGTAGGTGAAAACGATCATGATCAAAACGCAAGGCGTCTAGTTCTGATCATGTTCGCTCACTGTTGCGCTTATACAGGTGCCGCATATATAGTTCTTCATCCTGAATATGCCAAGCCCACCCATCGAGGAGCTCGAACGGCCGTTTTCATGGCCTTGGGAGTGTCCGCGGTCGTTCCAGTGACCCATTTGCTTGTGACTCATGGCTCTATCCGACTGTTGATTGACATGGGTTTTGGATGGTTACTGGCTTCAGGCTGTCTTTACATCATTGGCGCGTTGCTTTAGTATGTTGCCTTGTTCTTACCTCGTTGCTTCCTTCACCCATCACTTCCCTCTGATCTGATTAAGGATGCATTCCTTTATCTAACCACTTAAACTTTCCACAGTGCGAATCGTATTCCAGAGCGTTTGTCTCCTGGTCATTTCGATTATTTTTGCGCCTCGCATCAGATTTTCCATATTTTGGTCGTCCTGGCGGCATTGGCGCACTATAATGGGGCCCTTAAAGCTCTTGCGTATCGGCTGTCAGCGTCTTCCCTATGTTGAGAGGCTGAAACAGACCGCCGTTGGCCGTCGACTGTCTCGTAGTGATTCCTTTTGTCATGAGGGCTCAGGGAACGCGAGTCGAAGGACGTCTGAAGTGCCGTCCTGTCGAAGTGATGTGTTGCTCAATTGTACTTACATATTCCGAATCAGATGCACGGCGCGAAAGGGACATCTGGGAATCACCGTTCTTAATATGTTCCTTAGCTAGGAATTTTCAATAGAATCGGGACCTGCATGATCTTCATTTTCCCTGTTATGTGGATCCTCAATCTACTGAGAAGTATTTTACAAAGGGCCGATCTAACGTGGGATCCTCGGAACCGTTTGTGATGATGCCTTGCGGTGACCTTCAGATTGAGCATTACTTCGTGATCACTAGCCACTGTCAGGATATTACAGCTCTGAGTGACAAAGTATCACCGTGTCGCGGACCATGAGAAATAAGAATTGATGGAAGCCGAGGTGCCGAATCAAGGTGAACTGACAGAACCCTTCAGACAGGGTCTATTTCGAATTAGATGTCATATGATCACCACAAGCGCGAATCCTAACTACCGTTGGAGAAGAAGAGCAATGATGGGATTACAGCCGATCCGTCGTCATCAGAACCCCAGTTTCCACGAACCGCTCAACAGTAATACTATCGGGCAGAATCGGTGGTCACCGCTGTTGCTTGAAACAGAATATGCTCTGTTTTGGCGGTGTGTAATAAGAGGGATGGTTTTCCACGTGTGATCATACGAGCTTCCAGCAGGTCGGATTCCTCCGTCACGGCAATACCTTTTCGGTGCCGGTCATACCTCGCAATTGGATCGCCCTCAAACTGCCACAACCCAGATCTGAGGAAACGTTGCGGACCCTTATGTCCCGATCTCTTCTGCTTCCGCTTTGGTTACAATGAAATGGATTTGTTCCCCGGGTAGTGGACAAATCTAGATTTAGATTTTCGCGGCTGCGGGCCTCTGCGGGCAGGCTGTACTGCTATAAGCTATATATAAAGGCGCATTTTGTATGTCCAATAATCCTCAAACCCACTTCGAACGACCCATTCCCTCTCTGGTTCGAGCGCGTTCTGTCTGTTCTCCCGAGTTGCTCTTTACGCTATGCCCTATTCTATTGGCCTCCAAGCCGCTGCCAATGCCTTCCTCTCCGCGGCCTTCGCCACCCAATTCACCTTGGGTGTCGTAATTTTCCTCTTCATAGTCCTCATTACCTCCACACTCCAGGCTGACGAGGCTGACGCACCTCCATCACTCCCTTGTTTCTCAATCTTTGCTATCTTTCCATTCTTTCGGCGACGTTACGACTTCCTGAACTGGGGCTTCCAGGCCACAGGTCATTCTGCTTTCCAGTTCCAGCTCTTACGCGTACGTATGCATCTATTATTCTAATGAACCTTTTCACCGTCCAAATACTCGAATAGAATACCGTGATAGTTGTGTCAGGTGAAAGTGCGCGTCAAGCATTTTTTACCGCAAAAGGCCTTGACCTAACAGAAGGCTTCAAAATACTATCGGGAGCAGTGGGTTGAGTCTATAGTCTGATGTTATCATCGCCTTAAACTTTGTCCAGATTCCAATGGTCCGAGGAGTAACTTCGAATCTGGAGCCCCGACGAATTGCCATGATACACAAACGCCTGGGACAAGTCCAGCATTCAGCGTCTTTGAATGACTGTGTGTTGTTTTCTTCCCTTGTTCCATTTGCCCATCACCGATTCTTCTTGTTCTCTCCATACGATAGTAATCCCACTGATTCTGGATGACTCTCGGCGGATATTGGAAAGCTGGGGAACGTCCGGAAGATTCGATCCGTTCGAAAGTATATACTCAGTAGGCATAACCACTCGTCTTCTATCCAAGAGCCGTCAACTCAGGAGCCTCTATTTTACCTTTTAAACAGCTTCTGTTCCAGACTACCCTACGGAGCCTGTCGTGTTCTGAGATATCAGACGACCCAGATACCGTAGGAAGGCTGAGAAAATTGTACGACACGCTCGATAACGGTACCACCCCAGCCACTGTTCTCCTTCCTTGGTTACCGACCCCTGCTATGATAAAAAAGCTTTGGGCTACTAAGGAAATATATGATATCGTTAACAAGGCTATCCAGGAACGGGAAAAGAGTGGAATCTCACGCAACGACACCTTACAGATGCTCCTCGATTACGGGGATGAAAAGCTCGTTGTGGTCGGAGTAAGTTTATCACACATTATGCTTTCCTTGTTCTCTGCTTGAACCTTAAACATTCTCGTTTCTACAGTTTATAATGGGGCTCTTGATCGCCGGTGCACGCGCGACAGGGACGACTGCTTCCTGGCTCATCACTTTCCTTGGTTGCCACCCCGAATGGCGGAAAAGAGCCACCTCAGAGGTCGAGTCCCTCCTGGCTAACACCCGAACTGCGCCCTCAGACTCGCTCTCCTCGCGCCTTGCCACTCTTCCTCTTGATGTATGGGAGTCAGAGACCCCTGTGCTCGATGCAATAATTAAAGAAACTACACGGGTGGCACAACCTCATACAGCCATGAGGCGTAATCTCGGTCCACCACTATATATCGATGGGAAACTAGTACCTACCGGGGCCTACGTCATATATCCCTTCAGCGATGTGCACCTCGATCCAGCCCTCTATCCTGATCCATGGAAATTTGACCCTGGCAGGGACAATGTTAAGAATGTGCCCTTCGCATACGTTGGATGGGGAGGAGGTACGTTGATTTTAACGTGGTCATTCGCCCCTGGGGGTAGATGAACACTTACGTTGGCAATAGCAATACTGATCATGCGCCGTTTCACGCAGGCAAGACTTTGTGCCTGGGAACGAGACTTGCCAAGGTGGAGCTCAAGCTCATCACGGCAATGTTCCTAGTGGGCTTCCGCCACACGGTCGTCGACAAGCATGGTCACAAAACGGATCCTGTCCCCAATTGGAATGATATCCTTTTGTGCAGGCCGCCTCCAGACCAGACTGGCTATGTAAGCTATGAACGGACCAATGTTCCCCTGTAGTTACTGGCGATCGACATATTTATGCACGACCTTGTCCAAATGTTCTCGTGCATTTCGTCCCCTCTACTTATGACTTATCAGTTTTTGAAGCCTTCGCTATGTAGTGTACCTCGCGGACCGTATTTTGGACCTGTAATAATATCTAGAAGGGTCATGGAGATCTCAGGTATCTATTTCTAACGTATTTGTATAAAAACCCATAGTTACTCTGTCAACACAATTCAATTCATTGCTTTATCTTCTTGTACACTCCAGCGGTACCGACTCGGCCTCGTGAACATTAGAAAGGAAGTAGGAAAAAGGGTATAAAATCTAAACGTGAACAATCATCGTCGCCACCACGAGGTGATCTTCCCCGAGCGCGGAAGAAGTCCGCGTCTACTCGAACTGGAGCCTGTCGCGGTCAGTGCCAACATCGGCACTCTCCCTGGCTGCGCGAGCTTCCATCCTCTCTCTTACTCTCTTCAATGAGAAGTACTCCATCTTCGCTGTTCTCTCCCGTTCCGCAAGTTTCAGTCTCTTCTCCCTCGACGGTTCCCATCTGCTCTTCAGGATCCGACGGACGGCCTCTGGACTGATCTTGAACTTCTCCGCGAGCAAAGGTGTGCTAAACTTCTCAGGATCCAGGCGATGCATCTGGCGAATGCCTTCCATTGCTTCTCGTGAGACTTTGTGCGGTGGATTCCAGCCGCCGGGAAAGTTCTTCTTAATGACCTCTCTGTGGACTTTGTATTCACGTGGGGTAGGCTTTTTCGGTGGTTGGCGGAGATGTAAAGGTGGGGTGTTGGGGCGCACGCCATTCACGGCGTCGTCGTCCTCTGAAAGGTCGACGGGAGTATCGTCGTCGTCGAGGATAGAACGGGGCCGGGGTAAACCTTCGAGAGCCCATTTCCGCCGTGAATCATGGGAGATCGGTATGGAATACAACCGAACGAGGGTGGCGCGACAGCAAAGACTGACTTTGCGGAGACTGAACATGGGCGATTGGAAGAAATTTCGTACTTGCCTAATTGGGATTGATCTGTGTGATCGGTAGAAGCCGTGTCGCGATCCGCCTCGACTGAATCCAGCTCATCACACATTTGCTAGCGTACGTACTTGTCTCTTCGTCATCGGGCTGTAGCGACACGCGATACAGCTTTGAACGCTATGGCCGACCTTTCTGACCCCAAGATCGATGAAGGTCCGTATACAATTTGAATTTGCTTCCGTTGCGGTACAATTATGACGGACATTTTCCGTCTGATATGCTACTGCTCATTTCCTCGATAAACGATCCTGATAATCATCTCAAAGCTTACCAGGATGTCCGCTCCGACAAGTCTGACATAAACTGGCTACTCCTGGACTACACCTCTGATCGTTCCGACAAGCTTCAGGTCACCCAGACGGGCACAGGTGGCCTCGCGGAGCTACGCGAAGTCCTCGATGACACAAAGGCGTCGTACGCTTATGCGCGTGTTACCTATTCAAATGACAAGGAGTCCACGCGCGAGAAGTTCATACTCGTGGTGATTATCCTGTTACCTTGTCCAATATACTCTCCGCCCTGACCCACAGTCTACAGGTATGGATAGGTCCGAACTGCAAGGTTATGAGGAAAGCGAAGGTACGCCGTCCCCTTTCCATCTCTCCCTGGACATGCATGTGGTTCCCGTAGTGATCCACGTTTCCTAGATCTCCGTCCAGGCCGCCGACGTCAAGAAAGTTCTGCGGGTATATTCAATAGAGGTCGCGGCGGAAGTGAAAGACGACCTCAAGGAGGATCCTATTGTCGTCAAGTTACGCAAGGTTTGTAGGATATTGTACCTGCGAGAACATACAACTCACACGTCTTTCTTCCAAATTTGCGGTTGTGACGATCAATCAGGCAGGAGGTGCCAGTTATGACGGCGTTTGACAGTTACGATCGAAGTATTCTACTTCATTCGCACTCTGGAAACATAGAAATCATTCCAGCCACAGCTGCGGCTCTGTCCAGGCTTCGTGTTCTGTGTTGTGCAGCAAATCATTGTATACAAATCTATGATTCGGTAGCAAGTCTTTTCAAATCCTCGATGCCGTCCTCCTCAAGCCTCATGCCCACCCATTCGGACATCATCGTTGCTTTCAGAGTTTTCTCATAAAAGTCAATTGCTGGCTTGTTCCACTGCATGGATGTAATGATAATTAAAGTCTCCCTAACTTTAGAGAACAGTCGACATTACGAACCTTGAGTACGCTCCAGTCAAGCCTCGCACAATCCTGTTGGGGGTAATGGAGATAAGGTTAGCTTTTAGTCACGAAATCCGTCCCCCACCAACGGGCAACTGCTAGTTACGACATCACAATGACAACGGGATAAACGTGACTTGCCTTGGCTTGGGCAGCCTTGCTAAGTTCGACAAAGAACGCCTTGCCGATTCCTTTGGCTCTATGTTCCGGCTTCACGTAAAGGTCTTCAAGCTTCGAGGGTTGAGTCAGACGGATACAACGGTCATAAGGCGTCGTAGGCACGCACGTATAATCCCGGCTTGCCAGTCCAGGTAGAGAAGTTGAAGAAATAGATAGCGAAGCCGATGGCTTCGCCGCCGGCGACCCCCGCGGGTCCGGAGAACGCGATCAGTGCGTGCGCATATGGAATCTCAAAGAGATTCTTGTGAAGCTGCATAGTATTAGAAAGAAAATAGAGCGTGGTGACAAGAGTATACAATTTCCGGGGTAGCCCGTACAGAATTGCGCGCCTTCTCATATTCCGCCTTATGGTTGTTGCTTTAAACAAGGTCAGCAATCGGTACAATTAACATACAAGGCCAATGATCAATTCAAGGAGAACTGGCTACATAAATAAGTCTGAGAAGATGTCTACTTCCAAACACTTCTCACCACATCCTTTGGTTCAGCAGGCCTAAGATGATATTGAGAAGACATGAATTCTGGAGAGAGAAAGATAGATTCGATCATAAGCGATGGTGGCTGAGAAGGCCTTGTGTGTACTTATTTGGTTCAAACCTTATTCAACTTTTTCATCGGGACAAGCACGTCAAGGGCCTCCCAGCACTCCCGCCGGCCTATTCACAAAAGCAAAACGTCATGGACCCCGCTAAATTAGCGAAACTACAGGCTTCAGCAGCTGCCAACAGGATCGGTTTGTTTTTTTTTCGCCGTTTTGACGAAGTCTTTTGAAATACTGACGTGGAACCCTTAGGTGGCAAGGGTACCGTGCGCCGAAAAATCGTGCGAAAAACAAAACCCTCGGCCGCGCAGGACGACAAAAAACTCCAAGGTGCTCTTAAAAAGCTCAATGTGCAGCCCATCCCTGGCGTAGAGGAGGTCAACATGTTTAAAGAAGATGGAAATGTGCTTCATTTTACGGCCCCGAAGGGTGAGCCATCCACCCTTACTTCTATACACCTGCACGTCCCTGACCTTCTTCTCCTTCCTCTTCCCGCAATTTTTTTTCTTGACAGTGCACGCCGCTGTCTCGGCCAACACGTTCGCAATCTACGGCACTGGACAAGTGAAGGAGCTCACCGAGCTCGTGCCCGGCATTCTCAACCAGCTGGGCCCAGACTCTCTCGCCTCGCTAAGGAAGCTTGCGGAATCCTACCAGGCCATTCAACAGCAGCGGCCATCCGCGGGCGGTGCCGCCGAGGACGACGACGACGTCCCTGACCTGGTAGAAAACTTCGATGTTGAGGCTGATAAGGCGGCTGGTGGTCTTGATTAGGCGTATACGCGGTTATCATTGGGTTTCATGCGCGCGTCGTCAAGTAGTGGGGCAAGAAGAGTGATCGTGAGATATAAGACGCATGTACGAGGAAGAGGGTTTGCAACGAAATTCGATGAAAACGGGGTGGAGAAGTCAACTTGCAGCATGTAATCACTACGAACTCTTCTCCGGTCTTCTCTGTTTTCGCCATGCTCTATAATGAAAGTTGCTTCTATCGCTGATACATATCTTTTCTGTCCGAGTCCGGGAAACAATGTACGCGTTATCGTTGGGATGGATTGATCCATGTGGAGAAAAGGAGCCTCATTCATTCTAATATACGTGCATTCGTCCATTCCGTGTCGTACGTGTAATACTTCCGCGTTAAAGATCGCACGGTGACCGACGTTCTCCCGGCTCAACGTCTCAGATTCTACGTACGACGACCTTACCTGCACCCTGGGTTCGGGATTCAAGAAAGAATCTACGAACATGAACCTAGTCCTTGGAACTAAGATTGTCACAAGAGAATATGATAAATCCAAAGAATCTTCGCGTCACACTGATGTACAGTCACTCAAAGATCCGACATCTTATTCTTGACCTTGACTTTGCACAGCACTAGCCTCGGTCTCCATCCGCACTCACGCGACACTTCATAGCCTGCCAAACTGCTTCCACGAGGTCGAACATGGCCTGCCTTGAGTGACGTGTGTCATGGCACCAGTACTATCCAAGTGCTGTGAAATCCTGAGGCCCGTTAAACCCCGCGCAATCCCTGGCTTTGGCTTACTTCCAGCCTGCGTATATTTATTCCCCCTCCCTATTCCAGTTGTCCTTTTGACACCGATCAGAAGTCATTCATCGGCGCCCGCCGTATGAGGGAAAAAAGAAACTGAAATCATGGGGATTATAATTTGTATCGTTTACCTGTGGTCCTGTCAAATCAGGACGCCGAAACCTTCTGTCCTTCCATAATGATTGTCCTTGAAGTGATATACACTGCCGGCACAGAAGCTACCACTGTTGTATATTATGTGGGTGCCAGCTGATCGTGTCCGTTATGCGCATTGACGTTCACTCTGGCATACTTTGCGCACATGCATGTTTGTCCATCGTGATCTTCTTATGACCCCTTGAAGATTATGGCTCAAGTATCTGAATCCATAAAGCTCGTACCTCTGTGGTTATCAACCACTCTCTTAGTGGGGAGACACAAAATCAGGTCGCAGGTCGCCGTGACATCTGCTTTGATTAAGACGTGTATTCTCCCCAGCAAGATCCCCGGGAGACTTGTGACGCACCAAACAACACACTACCTTTGTTGATAATGATGACATTGCGGGTACTATCGTTGTGCACAGAAACGAGCTACATGTCAACGCTCCAAATCCCTGATTGACAGATTTCAGGCTGACAGGCTGAAACCAGACCAGCGTGTACACTCTTTCAGATATCTCATGGATGCGTTACGATTCGCAGACACTGAATAGGAATTCAAGGACGAGACGTACGGATTTGACCCTTGAGTTTCTCAGTCTGGCTCGGCCTCGCCGGTCTGTTGGGTTTTGATTCCGCGATCAGTGCTAAGTGGTGTGCCTTGCAGTTTGCACGCGATACTTCCGAAAGAACCACTGTGCTGCACATCGGGAGTCCAGGCTCGGGATGGATGACCAACCTCTGCTAATCAGGATTACGATTCATGGCCCGCGATCTGGACGACCGGCGTTCCATTGACATATGATTGTATTGTTCCATTGTGAAATATCAAATCCAGGTATGATTTTCTAGAAAAGCAATTCAAATCAGATAGGAATATTAGCCGAAACGCAATACCTCGATAGGGAATACCGCCCTA
>JABCKQ010008918.1:0-13681 GCA_018857305.1 Termitomyces sp. T159_Od127 | reverse complement strand
GCACGTATGAATGAAATGTAGACTTCCTTGCTATCATCTCTTTCCGCACGTACCCGTCGCAACGTCACTCGCCAGGGTAATGACACTCGCCAGGGGGAGGTTGATTCCAATACATTTGCATTTGACATGGGAATGCTGGGAGTTTTCCGCGAAAAGGTTTCAGGTGAATCCATGTAATGACCGTCCATTTTTAAATTCATCTGGTTATTGATCTGGTTATTGTGCAGCGCCTTATGACCTCGGTGCCTATGTTGCCGCACTTTGAGACATGATAACTACGAGAAACACTGCAAGGTGTTTCACAGCATAAGAGGCCCTGGAATCCATTGAAGGATAGGTTCAGCCTCTAGAAAGGGCTGCATGTCGCAAACGGGCCCTGTATGAATATTTCATACGATGCGATAAATTTGACCGTTAGCAGGACTCAGACCCCGAATTCGTTGAAAAAGGTGAATCCCACTGATATTCTGTGGACGTCCTTGGCAACGGTATCTCGATGATTACGTCCGCTAGCTTAGTCAATTTGCCAGGCAAAGTTGCCCTCTTTGGTTGAACGTATAGTTTGGAGTGTAGGTCCCCAAAAATTCAACGTAGTACTTAAAAATCTGCCGGAAGAGGGTGAGATTACGCCACCGCCCCAAGAGGTCTATTCGAGGCGTAGATAACACGACTCGGAATTTTGGGCAATGTTTATAAGTATTGCTCGTGTTCTCGAAGGAGGTGGTAACTCTGCTCTACTCTTTCATGAGATAGCGAGTCTCCACTCTTCTTAGGAGACATTGCGTGGATACGTCCTCCCTATTCCATTCAACAAATGCGATCGCTCCAGCGAAGGTGGAGAACATACTCTCCCCTAATTTGACCCTGTACATTTTACGCTTATCTCCTCGGAGTGGAAATCCTATATAGCATCATCGTGAACTACGAATTTCTTCAGAGCTCATACAATGTTTACCTCTACTTGCTCGACCTCACCCCTTTTTGACTCGTTCGCTTTTGTGCCGGCGACACCAGGTTCTAGCCGGTCGCCGTGCCCTGCGCTCAATTCCCTGGCCAACCATGGTTACATGTAAGTAGCGGTACACATATAGAGCAGAAATAATCCCTGACTTTCTTGGATGTAGTCCGCGTGATGGGTCGAACATTTCATTCTGGACACTGTTCACTGCGATACGACACGTCTACAATCTCTCATTCCCTCTGACTATGCTTCTAACAACTGTTGGATTTCTCACATGCGGCACCTTTTCCCTCTTCTCTCGCAAACAATCAGAGACAACTCACGACAATACCCTACTAACGACCATCGCTCGCTTCCTTCCGTATCCATCATGGACCCTTAACCTCGCTTCCCTCTGCACCACCGGACCATACAAGATTGCACACGACGCATCACTTGTGCACAAATACGTCCCTGGAAGTGCGTCAGAACCTTCGCTGGTGGCGCGACTTCTCACGCTTTCTCATCACAACCACTCTTCCCCCTATGGCCCAACACTCTCTATCTCAGTCAAGGAAAAATACCAAGATGGTCTAACCCTGTGCGACCTCGGCTGCCTGCACGCTGAGCGGGAAGACGCCCTTCCTCCTACGCACAAGCTCAATAAATTACATGAGCAGATCGCACTCGGCGAATGTGGCCTTGCGTGGTGCGTTATGCGTACACACGACAAAGACACGGATCAGGGTGTTATTCCTGCAAGTGTTTTGGAGCAGTGGTTTGGTGAAGAGCGTTTGCCAGATGGGTGGTGGGATGTCGGCGGTGGGAGGCCGATCAAGGAAGTGGGGCTAAGGGACGCGGCAAAGCGAGCGGCGGAAGTGGGGCTGTTTAAAGAACAATTCTGAAGCACAGGTTTATTCTTCTGTACTTTGTTGCGAAACCAATGATACACCGTTCAATCATATATGAGTGTACCTGAGTCACTCACAAATTTGCGTTGAACATGGGAGGGCACACAGTCACTGAACGAGGCGAATTACTTTTCAACGATTCAGCAAACATTTTACCTTTGATTAGATTTGTATAAGCGTACATCTTCTGGTGAATGAAGTACATTTTTACAATATAAACGACGGTACGACGGAACCGACAGCGATGACATTGATCTTGATAGGATGAAACAAGCCAAAAAATGTAGCCCCCGTGTCATAGTCATACGTGGGATAAATAAATACTGGACTGACAATATACACATCCTAACTTGCGCCACCTTGTTAACACCTCCGTCGAAAAAAACTGACTGACCGATCGTGTTGGTCCTTTGAATTGCACTGTTATACAGAGCACGCAAATAGAGATAGCTGTCTTTTGGTCAATTGAAGTTCTGATTCTCTATCGACTCACACACAATAAAAAGGACAGACTGCCACGTACCCGGATTGAACGAGTGACCTTCGCATAGCACAGTGAGATGCAATCCACTGTTACAAGTGCGACGCGCTACCACTACGCCAACGCGGCTGTTGAAAGTCCCAGAGATGTAGGCAACACGACACGCGATCGCAGATGGATAGGAGGACGATGGAGTTTGCGGCGCAAAGGCCGAATTTAGAATGAGCGTCGATATCATGTCTCAGATAGAGATTGATTGAACTTTAAATATTCTAAAATTAGAAGAGAAGAAAAAAAAGAGAACAAAACGGCCAACAGCTGCGTCGATGTTACCACAGAAGGGGGGACACATCTCGCGTTGTGCAACCGGCGTTCATGTACCAGTACTCTTCTCTGTCCTTGCACGTGCGCGCGGTTCCGTCCGCATCCCTGGCGGGAGCACGTAACAAAGATGCACCATCACATTAGAAGTGTTCGCGTGTTTGTTTGTCAGTCATTCAAGTACTTCGACTAACTCTTTTTTCAAAAAGAACATATCCTGCCACGTACCCGGATTGAACGAGTGACCTTCGCATAGCGCCGTGGGATACCACCACAAGCTACAAGTGCGACGCGCTACCACTACGCCAACGCGGCTGTTGCAGTCCAGAGAAAGATAACACACTAGATGGTGCGCAATGGCCCAATTTGGATCGACATCCCAAGGAAGAGAAAGAACCAAACGGCCATCAGCGGCGTCGATGTGAATAGAGAAGGGGGACACATCCCGCGTCGTGGGAACGGACGGCGTTCGTGTCTCCCAGCGCTCTCCTCTGTTCTTATCGATCTCATTGATCACAATATGATTCTCGAGCCATCCAGTTCCATGCCCCTTTCTTCCCGGTCCTCCAAGTTGCTACGCTGATTCATTCAACAAGTCCTTGATTCGTAGCGTAACAACTCCCCAGACTCACCGTGCACCTTCCATTACCTGACAATAAACGCACTTCCAAGCATCCTCGCACTTTTTTTTCTTCATCTCTAGTGGCTTGAACTACAAGCTCATTTGAGCCCCCGAGAAACAAGGGACACCAAGCATTCTCGCACTTTTTTTCTTCATCTCTAGCGGCTTAAACTACAAGCTCATTTGAGCGCCCTAGAAACAAGGGGCAGATCCAACCTCACTTCACATAGATAAACTTTCACACCCTACCCCTTGTCCCCGGCTCAGCCCACAAGTCTCCCCAAACCCTCTCACAGAGCCTGTCTGTGCAGCAGGAAAGTGGAAAGGAACAGACAGGAAGCAAAGTACTACAGCTCACAAAGGCAGAGAACTATTAAGCTTGCCCAGAAATTTCTCAAGAATCCGGACAACATATTATCCCCAAAAGGAGATTTTCATGTTATTCTATCATTTCATTTTTTGTGTACAAAAATACCTTTGTGCGCTGAACCTGAGACGGGCCTGAGGCCTCCTCCACCCCTCGCTGCACTTTCTTGCTTTCATTTCCACTTTCGCCCCGGTTCAGGCTCCTACTATTCGTAGTGTCGTAGTTGTATGTAGTCTGAGGCTACGTATTATAGATTAATCTCGTCAACTTGCGCCACTGCTTCGATTGCACGGCCTTCTCGTGGGGTGGCGTTCTATAATAACCCCGCTCCACTGATCTACAGACTCAAATCCTCAGCTCCCTAAACCCCCGCACGTCGACCCTCCCCGTCCCATTGCGCACCCACTCCTCCTCGCCGTCGCCGTCGCCGTCGCCCCCGCCGTCGCCGTCGCCCCCGCCGTCGCCATCTCCGCCTGCCCGCTTGAACCGGCCGCCGGGGATGACAATCTTCCCGGCGCCAACCCCGAGCGCCTTGCGCTGGCGCCGCGTGAGTGGCTTGTCCGCGGCGCGCTCTGCGCGCGCGCGCAGGCGCATCTGGCGTTTCGTCAGCGGGGGCGGCGGCGGCGGGGGTGAGGGCTCGGGGTCGGGCTCGGGGGAGGAGGCGGGGGAGCACGGGGCCGAGTCCGGGTCGGGGGAGGAGGGGGGCGTGGAGGGGGGGCGGGCGGCGGCGGGGTCGACGTCCATTGATGGGGCGGAGAGGGACGAGGGCGGGGACGCGGGGTGGTCGGGGGTGCTGCGGCGGGAGCGCTTGAGGGAGGCGGAGGAGGAGCATTCGGAGTCGTCGGCGGGGGCGGAGAGGGCGCGTTTGGGGGACGGGGCGGGGCGCGGGGGGGACGGGGCGCGGCTGGAGGGGAGGGGGACGGCGGACGGGTCCGGGGCGAGCTTGAGGGTTACTTTTTTGCGCGGGGCGGGGGACTCGCGGACGAGGGGCAGGCCGGTGTGTGGGCCGCGGAGGTTGCGGATGGACGAAAAGTGCTCCCAGTCGTGGTACCTGCGGCGGGTCAGCGGGGACGACGGGAGGGCAGGAGAGACGGCGCACGCGACGTAGACGGTGTCGGCGTCGGGGGGGTCCTTGTCCTGGCGCTTGTGGCGGGCAAAGGAGCTGGCCTCGATGACGTAGACGAGGCCGGGCTGGACGACCTTGACGTCGCGCTGCTCCATGTGGGCAAACGCGCTGAGCTCGAGGTGGCCGCCGTATGTGCCGGGCTCGCGCATGGCGCGGAGGTGGGCGGCGAGGCCGCGGTCGTCGTCGACAAAGGGCTCGTAGCGGTCGGGGTGGCGGGCGATCCAGTCGCAGATGCGCTGGCGGAGGTCGGGGTGGCGGGAGGGCGAGCCGTAGAGCTGGTCGGAGAGGGCGCGGAAGAGACAGTTGCCGTCGCCGAGGGTGTCTGCGGCGTAGAGGCCGAGGGCGCGGAGCTGGGTGGGGAGGAGGGCAGGGTCGGCGGTGCCGGTGAGGAGCTGGGGGACGGTCAGGGACGCAGCGGGGAGAGGAGAGCACGCACGCGGCCCCTGGAGGAGCGGGTCTGGCGGGAACGCACGGCGGGCGGCGGCTTGCCTTTGCCCATGGCGGCAGAGTGTGTGGTGGTGTTGTGGTGCTCATTGATTGTATTTACTGCTGTTTAACTACGATCCACGTGCTCCTCCACCAGCCGCGCAACACTCGCCCCGTCGACGGCAATCTCGGTCCCCTGGAAGCCCTCGGGGTAGTTGACGGGCGGCTCGTTCGGATGCGTCATGTACCTGCGCGGCGTCAGCAGCGTCCACACAAACACTGGCACGCACGTGTCGTTCCACACCGCATAGTGCGCCATGCCCAGCGCCCGCGTCGTCCAGTGGTAGTCCTGCGCAAACCCGCCCTCGTAGAAGATCTCCACCACCGCCGACGCCCGCGTGGGCTGCATGAACACCAGGTGCGTCAGCCCGTTCCCGTGCACGCCCAGCAGGATCTGCAAACCATCAGCACGCGCCCCGCGCCGCCGCGCCCACGCACCGTCGTCCGCGCCGCAGCCCGCACCTGCGCGTCCTTTGTCATCGTCTCCGCCTCCATCACCACAAACTCCCACCCCGCCCCGCGCCGCCGCACCAGCCCCTCCATCGCCCCCACCAGCCCCGCGTGGTCCGCCTCCCGCAGCTTCCGACGCGAGCCCCCCTGCCGGCTCACATACGTAATCACAACCCCCTCCCCCGCCCGCGCACCCGCATGCTCCCACAACGCCCCCCGCAGCGGCGCCCACCACGCGTCCGCCCCCCCGCCCGCGCCCGCGCCCGCGCCCCACCGCCCCCGCAGGTACTCCACCGCCTCCGCCGCCGTCCGCTGCGTCCGCCCACACACCGCCCCGCGGAACGCCGCGCTGCGGTCCGCAAGCAGCACCACGGGGAACCGCCACGCGCGCCCGCCCTCGCCCCCCGTGGTCCCCGCGACGCGGTCCGCCCAGTCCTCGCGCACCTCGACGCCCAGCGACGGGAACGCCGCCCGCACGAAATACGCATTGAACCCCGGCCCGTCGCGCCACCCCCGCGCGTCCGCATGCGGGAACACCACCCGCGCCACCTCGGGCGGCCCCGCGGGCGGCGCCGCGTGCGCGCCGCTCCAGAACGCCCACGCGCCGAAGAGCAGCTCCCCGACAAAGTGGTAGTAGTGCCCCAGGAACTGGTCCGGGTCGTTGAACAGGAACTGTGCGCGGCCGCGGCGCATCGTCAGCGTGCGGTGCTCTGCTCTCATAGCCCTCGCTGCACTCACCGTGTTGCCCTCGACGACGCGCACGCCCCCGCTCCAGCGCGCGCGCGCATGCGCGGGCGCGACAAAGTCCATGTCGTGCGCGGTGGGCTCGCGCGCGGCGATGCTCTCGGGCGTGTTGTACGCCACGAGGCCCGTGCTCGTCATCATCCGCACCGCGGGGAACTCGCCCGCCTCGCCCACGATGTACAGCGTCCCGTTTGACATGTACAGATCGCGGAACAGTGTCCACCCCGGTGCGTGTGCGATTATCGATGTCTGTGGGAGGTCCCCGGCGGCGGCGGGGGGGGGGGGGGGGGTGGTGGTGGGGGTGGCGGCGGTGGTGGGGGTGGTGTCCTGTGCAGCGCCGGCGTCGTCGAGGAGCGGCTGGATCGTCCCTCCGCAGTCGTGTGCGTGCAGTTGCGCTTGTACGTCGTCCCCGTCGACGTTCACGGCATCAAACCGACCGCCCGCGTCAAAGGGGGAGCGCGCGGGGGCGCCGTCGAGGAGGTGCCAGAGGTGCCAGAGCGCGCCGCCGAGGACGAGGAGGAGGGCGTCTCGTCGTGAGACGGTGTGTCGGAAGCGGAAGAGCATTTGCGTGGGTGTTGGGATTGGTGTTGGTATTGGGTTCTAGCTTTTTGGGTTTGTGTTTGCGGTGTTGGTGTTGGTGTTGGTGTTGGTGTTGGTATAAGGGTGGTGCTGGTCTTGAGCACTAGACGCCTGGTGATGTGGCAGCCAAGGAACGAACGAACGAACGAACGAACGAGGGAGCGAGTGAGCGATCATCATCATCATCACCCATCACCATGCTGACGAATATCCCAGGGAGAAAAGAAAACAACAACAAAAACAAAAAAAGAAAGGAAAAGACAAGGAAAGGAAGATCCTCGCTCCACTGCGCTCCCACACCCGTGGTTTGGTCCCCGCATCACCATCACCATCACCATCACCAGCACGCCGACGGGCGTGCGCTCCCACGCGCGCGGGTCGGGGTACCCGTGTGCGTGTGCGTGCGCCTTGTAGCGACCCCGAGCACGAGTGCGAGGGCGGTGCGTGTGTATACTAACCCGGCCTGATTCGAGGGTGGAGTGGGTGTCACGCATGCCGCCTCGGCGGTCAGGCGGGGTTTGGAGTGGTTGATTCGGCAGGTCGAAGGCGGCGACGGATGGGAGGGAGATTTCACGAGACATATAGACGAGTGGTGTGGGATGCTATACTATACTACGTGGGAGGAGCGCTATCTCCGGGGACACTGTCAAATGAGGACACAACCAACCCGGGTAAAAGTCGGTTTGCGGCGAGCAATCTGAGGGTGCAAAGTACGAGTACATAGATGCATACGTGATTGTTCAGTGTCATCGCTCCTGGGCAACTGCGTTTTTGGGTACAGGCATCAGGCATCAAGCCTTTGATGTGTATGGCCAGGGAACTTTGGGCCATGCATGGCTTGGTATCTTGCCTTTTTGTTGCAGGATCTACCCTGACGTGATTCAGACATTTTTTGATGGGTTCTTTGATGGTGAGGAGAGATGACGAGGGTTGGAAGAGAGTCGGTTGGGAGAGGATGAACATCAAGTTGCTCATTCAGTTCTTGCAACGTGAAGACATCTGCATCGTCATGCCAAGATGAAATATTGGGTTAGAGGCTCAGCAAGACGCATGGTTCAACAAAAATTAAAGCATGGTTCCTTGTGCACCCATACACCCTCACCCAGGCTCGTCATATTATTCATCCAACACAGTTGGATACATCCACTCCTAACACTCTACAGTTTAGTACTACCATACTTCTTCTCTTTTGCACATCATTATTCTCTGGGCGGAGTATGAAAAGGGTGCCTGACTAAGCGTGACTAGATCGTGACATCCATCCAACTCGAAGAACTAGCATAGTAGTCTCAATCTCCAGAAGGCAAGGAATTAAGAAGGCGGGGAGGCGAAGTACAGCCGAGAACGAGAAGGAGGAGAAGGAGAAGAGAAGAGAAGAGGCGAGGCGAGGCGGAGGCGTCTCACATATGGAGCTTGCGGTTGCGCGTACTGTGTATCTACTCAGAGCCACAGCATGATTGGGAGGGATATTGATAGATTGATAAATTGGCGTGGCTGGGCCTGGGATGTCCGGCACCGTCTGTCTGACACGACGTCCGGCGGTGCTCTCGAGTCGCTCTGGACGCGTATATGAGCACATGCCGGCATTTGTGAATCAGCACATTCAAGAATGACCCCCGTGGAGCGCAGAATGCCTGTTTGGGGCGCGGCTGAGTTGGGATTGGGATCGGGATCGGGGTTGAGATTGGGCTAGTTTCGCGTGCAGTTTGGCGCTTGGGCTAGTAGTGCACGGCATGCCACCGAGTAATCATTGATTAGCCTTGATTAAGATCGAGCGCGGTGTGCAGAGTAAGGTCCGCGTTTCAAAGCGAGTGAGAAGAGGGATACGTTTCCGGACTTTTCCAAGATAGAATGGCGATTCAAAGAAGGAAGCCGTCAATCACCACACAAGTCGTGGTACAGCAAAATCAATCTTCTATTATTTATCCATAGCCCGCTATGATAAATCCACTCCTGATAGTACAGATCCACTATGTAGTTAGTACACATTGCTCCACTCCACTCCACTCCGCACTAGTACTCATGACGAGACGTGCGCCGCGATCTTGGCGAACCTGTCCGACCGGGCCTCGACCGAGCGGCGCGACGCAGACGCACCGCCCATCGCGCTCTTAACCTGCCTATCAAACCGGCCATTATCTACAAACAACGCCCCCTCTCAGTCTCTGTCCGGAAACACACCAAGAGCAAAGACAACGCACCATAAGCCTGCGACGCGTCCCAGAGCATGACGCCGCCAAACGACGCGTACCGCGCGCGCGTCTCCCTCGCGATCCTGCCGAGCGTGGCGGCGTCGACGTACCCGGAGCCGGCGGCGGTAGGCGCGGCGGGCGCGCCGATGTAGATCTTGACGTTCTTGTTGGCGCTGTTCTTGGCCCATTTGTCCCATGTGTCGTAGTTCCAGGCCTGTGCGTGGGTGAGCAGGGCTTCGCGCGTGTCAGACAGGGCAGGGCGGGCTTACGTTGTTGTTGCCGTAGTTCTGCAGACCGCAGTAGTTGTTGTACTGATGGAGATTGGAATTAGGGGGATGAGTGAATGGGAGTGGGTGGGTGGGGGACGTACGAATTGGACGTAGACGGCGTCAAAGGGGACTGCGTCTAGGACGGTGCCGACGTGTGCGTCGGGGTAGACGCACTGAGGTGCCGCGGTAAGGTAATATCTATCCATGTATATCTCAGACGGCGGAGAAAGAGACTGATGATCACGACGTACTTCTTACCAGCCTGTTCGGTATGTGTCCGGAGCCTCTTGACAAACGCGGCGTAATGAGTGCTGTCACCCGTTTCGATATCCAGATCGATGCTGGATCGTTCATGAATGTCATCGATGGCAGTCGTCACGAACGAACACGAAAGACTCACCCGTCGAGGACCGCCGTGCCGAAGGGACGCGTGGAGCTCGAGCCGCCGAGGAAGAGGTTCCAGATGGTGTCAGCAAACTGCTCGGCCTGCGAGTCGGAGCTGAAACTCGTCGAACCGGTCGCGCCGCCGAGCGAGAGGGTGATGATCTTGCCCTTCTTTTGGCAGGTCTTGATGTCCTCGGCAAGGAACTGGCAGTTCGGCAGCGCGGTACCTGGGAAGGCACCGTTGGCAGCGGCGCTGCATGTCTGTTGTATTGGTGTTAGTCTATGAGTGAGTTGGAGAAAATGGAGATGGACTGACGCTGCTTAGATCCAATGCGGGGAGGCCGCCAGTGGAGAAAAAGTCGTAGAGGAAGGCGATGGGGATGGCGTTGATGGTGTCATCCTGATTTCAAGTCAGTACGAGATTATCTAGACGTTCGAAGAACATACCTGGCAATAAGCAGACAAGGAGCTTTGTCCGCTGCGTGTGGAGTGGGTTGCTCCGTAAGAGTTCTGACCATAGTAGCTAAAGGCCGGGTTCAGCATGAGAGGGTACTGGAAGATATAGAAACCACTAACACAGCCAACTGGGAAAGAAGTAAGTACATGGCTAGAAAGAAGACAAAGTAAAGTGACATACGTTGTCAGACCGCGAGTTGTCGAAAGCTTGTGCTTGCAGGAAACCAGCTGCAAGTAGGGGTAGAACGACCTTTGAACGAGCGAACGAAAACATTCGAGACAGTGGGGTCAAACGAAAGTGGGTAATACAAACGAAGGCGAATCTGGAATGTAGTTAAACCGGCGAGATACGCTGCAGTTCTTATACTTCTCCCCGTCGGACATGGAGGTCACCGCAGCCAAGAAAAAGTTTTCGTTCCTGGAAGACGGAAGGAAGGAAAATGGCTGGAATTTCCTCGATCGCACGAAAAAGTTGGACATCTCTCAGAAAGTGCTTTACAATTCAGTCGAGACGAGAAAGGAAGAGGGATGCACGAATCGGGTAGGCAATCGAGGGTGGCGAAAACGGGGTCCGACGGCCTCGGGACATATGATCATGTCGGGACCTTGATTTGGAAAGCAGCGCACGAAAAGCCGCCACTGCACGTCATTTGACCGCCTCAGAACGGATATCCATTGGACGAGGAGAGAAACTGAATTGGTGATCTAGCTGTCACGTGGTTTTCCGATCATGATCTTCAGGTTTTCTTTTTTTTTTCTTTTCTTTCTTTTTTTTTTTTCAAAAAAAAGCGTAAAAAAATAACCAGAATAAGGGAAGAGACTCGCTGCGGACAGGGCGAGCGGCCTCGTGTGCATCCGTCGTTGGGAATGTGCCTTTTATGACAGCTTGACTCATAGCCGACGACAAAGTTCCTTTGAGCGAAACCGGAAGTTGATTCCAAAGAGGCAAAATAACGAGTCGTCACTGATTAATTGATGATCATCTCAGAGGCGCGTATGTGAGAAGTAAATAAGTACGAGGGACATGATACAAGGATGAAACAAAGCGCCACGTCGTAAGAAGTTCCAATTTCCCACGACTTCCGATCATTATCAGATACTAATATCTATCCATAGGACAAAACTCGGGGCGCACGCCAGCGGTCAATAACTCTCGTAGCTCATCTATAAAACAATCAGCACAAGGTTGTCGGACTCAAAGTGAGAGCACCAACTCGAACAGTGGGCCTTTTCATCGACGGTAAGCTCGTTCAACCAAATCTCCTCGACACGATCAAGCGTCACCTCGCTCAGCCTGACAAGAGGACACCGAAGTGGCTTGAAGCCCATTTGCACCAATTTCTCCCAATCTGAGCATAAGAGTCCTTCAATGTCAAGATACCTGAGACTGAGAGGTCGATTCCAGGCGGTTAAAACCTTGAAGAGGCTCTGGAAAGAAGGTTACAAGGTCAAAAACAAGCCATGTGTAATGGATTTGTTTTCATACCAGCTCTGCGGGTCGTATGGGAAGACTTCCCAATGGACTAAACCGTGTGGAAATCTGGAGAGCCTCCAGTTTGCCAAACAGAATACCCACTTTCCTGAGTAATGGCGCCAACGACAACTCCCCGACATACATCCTCAAAAAGCGAATCTTATGCATAGGTAGTTTGTCCCGGTAAATTTTGAGCTTATCCATAATATAACAATCTGCCAACTGGCCTTGTGATCTTGCAGTCAGAGAAAGGGAGACGAGGGTCTCATGAGAATTGAAGACAAAAGGAATCAGTTCGACGGGACCGTCATATGCAAGCAATTTGCATTGCAGTTGCACCCTTTCATTGAACGCAAGAGATTCAGGTGGTTTATCACCAACAATCCGTAGGCGTCGAAGCGCAGTGCACTGATTTAGACACATGTGGACCTCAGTCCATTGGAATCTTTCGTATGTAATCAGTTCGAGGCACTCCAATCGAGAAAATATCTGAGTCGAATAGGATACCGTCTTCAGGACTCTTAGGACAGAGTCGGCATCTGCATCGACGTATATCGCTCTCAGACTCTCGTGGTCAAGTATCGACGCCAGCCAGGTCCAGATCTGATAGATTACGACAGCGCTGAAACTACCACTTTCCTCATCACCGTATATGGCAAATTCAGACACCCTGATTTTTGGAGGATAATTCTTGATTTCCCATATATTGCAAGAATTGATGGTGAGTGAGAGATCTGTTGATTGTTGGTGTGCAAGCTCCGATAATGCACCAAGATCCTCATCCGTCATTTCCACTCGATTGAAGTTCTTATGATGCAGATTTGGAACCTTGCCGAAACTGTTGAGAAGGCGCGGGAGATGTGTATGGTCATAAGATAACCCTCCATCCACGTCAAGACTAGACTTGATCGAGGATTGACGTCCTTGACATTGTGAGAATACTCCGGCTGTCAGTTTCTTAGAGAACATCTCTAGATTTAGTTTGTTTTGTTAACGCCTGTCCAATGGGATTCTGCGGAGAAATTTGAATTCGCGCACAGGAAAGGTGGTTTGGTTCCGTGCCAAGAAGTCTGCGAGAAAGACGGTTGAAAGTGGCAACAAAGTCACCTTTCGTGGACTTCATATATCGTAAACTGTTGCCACACAACATTAGGAAATCGCTACCACTAAGTAGCCGGTGGCAAACCAGTCATGAGAACAACAATAGGCGTCTAAAAGGACCAAGGATTCCCAAAAACAAAACTAGGTCCCGTAGGCACAGATTTGTGGTCATCCCGGACCCTTTTATTCAAATATTGTTCAGGAAGTCTGCCTTGTGGGCGCTGAGGACAAGGGGTAGCACAAACGCTCTAGAGAATAGCATAGGAAAGGACGTTGTGGATCCAGGAACAATAGAACTCACGTTACGGTGATGCAAACGCGCGACGTAAGATCTGGATCTAATCCGACGAATCTGCGAGCGCAGTGTGAGACGATGTAAGTAGTTAAGTTGGAAACGTACCTGCGAGCGCAGTGTGAGACGATAGAGTCTTCTGGCTGCGCTCGCGGGTTTTATACGTGAGTAAGAACAATGCGGCCAAAGATGCCAAAGATGCGGCCAAAGAGCTTTCAAGAAAGAGACAAAGAGATGAAAGAGATGAATGACGAGATAAGATAATCTAGTGCCCGAATTAACCCTGGGCAACCACCCACTCTCACTTGCCCAATCTACTTATTTTTATCACTGGGTGCAGGGAACAATGTTCTCTGGCAAAACAATGTAAAAATATGGTAAAAATAATCCGATTGGTTTCAAATTTTTATTTGAATGTTTTTGGCAAAACAATATAAAAAATATTGTAACCGAACTATATTGAATTGTCACTCCCTGTCACTATCT
>JABCKQ010008917.1:2094-13732 GCA_018857305.1 Termitomyces sp. T159_Od127 | reverse complement strand
CACACCCACTCTCCATCCAGACAAGCTAAGATTGAAAAAATAGACAAAATCGTACATGCAACAAGACATATTATAAAGAGTACAGCCAAGAAAAAAATGGCGCAGGTAACGAGATAATCGGCGCGGGACCCGGGGGCCCGGGGGGGGGGGGGGAAATGAATGAATGAATGAATGATACGTACGTAAATAGCTAACTAACTAGTAGGGAGATAGATGGTACTCTGAGGAAAAAAAAACACACACACTATGGTAGGAGGGGAATAACGATACGCTAGGAAACACACACACACACACACACACAGAGAGAGAGATAGAGAGAGAGGGAGAGAGAGAGGAAAGCTAGAGAAAACAAGATGGGAAACATATATGTGCAGCGGAAGGTGGGGGCAGGATAAAAGCAAGAGAAGAGACGCAACGGTGATGGGATGGGATGGACAACAGCCGTCATCTAACAGCAACACTTCACAAAAAAAGAAGAAAAAAAGCAAACCAAGCTTGAGTGGGGGGCCACCCGTTCCAGTTCCTGTTTCCATCCACCAACCATCCGCATGACGAGGTTTTTTGAAGAGCGAGGGCGTTCGTAAGGAGATAGGATTCGTCACCAGCGGCGACTCCATGCGGCGAAACAATCGTGGTGTATCCAGTTCGTGGAGGAACCTCGACAGAGGAACCTGCAAACCATAGGAGGCGTCCTTCCCACCTTTTCCACTCCTCTCCCACACCAACCTTCTTCCACCATCAGCTATCGGACATCCATGCCTTCCAGCCAGGCAATGCCTCCCCTCGACACACCGACCAACCCCGGACCCACCCCACCTCCATCACCACCTGCAAGTCACTTCATATCCAACCCCGTCATCCCATCATCGGGATTATTAAACCATTGTCCAAAATCCCGCTCGAAATTGATATCCCCAGTCGGCTCCAAAAACCTCGGATCAAAAACGTCCAGTCCCGTAACAGTCTGTATAAATTCCGTCGAAAACAAATCGCCCTCCCCAAGCCCACCCATCGACCCCGGTCCTCCCGGATCTCCGAGGCCCGACGGAGGAGGCGGAGGCGGGGGAGGTCCGCCCATCGATCCAGGTCCCGGCGTCGAGGCAGAGTTGATGGCCGCCGTGTTCCCAGGCACAGGCGTCGACGGGCCCGGAACAATACCATTCACACCCATAGTCGGTGTCTGCGATGCACTACCCGGTTGGCCCGGGACACCGGGCGGGGGTGGGTTCCTCGGCGAGCTGTGGTTTGCAGGCATGTTCTGCATCGGGTTCTTTGCGTTCCCTGGTCCTGGTGCGCCGCCTGGCATCAATGGCGGTTTCTGATCCTTTGGAGGTCCGTTAAGCGCTGGGGAAGGTGGTGGTCCCATTTTTTGCATTCTATTCTGATTCTGGTTGAATCCTGCGGGTCCAGGTCCTGGGCCGAGCTGAGGCCCGACACCAAGGTTGAACTGTGATGGATCGGTCGAGGGTGGAGATCCTACATTCATGTTTCCCATGCCGCCTGGTTGTGGCCCTTTTGGCATCATACCCGGATGACGTATGGTTGCTTCACGCGCCTGCATCTGCTGGTTCTGTAGATACACCAGTAAAAATTTCAATAAACATAGAGTCAAACAAGACACTAGAAGAAAGACTCACCTGCATATGCGGCGTAAGTGACCCAGGTGGGCCCATGTTCGGCGGCAAACCTCCCGCACCACCCATATGTTGCATGCCCTGCATCATCGGGGGCTGCGGCCCCGGCCCCGGAGCCGGTCCAGGGCCTGGTCCCATGCCCATTCCACCTAGGCTCATCGGGCCACCACCCATCGGCGGTTGCCCATGATGAGGTGGCGCTGGGCCTCCGCCATTCATAGTCATAGACCCTGGACCCTGTGGACGCATGCCCATCATTGGCGGCCCACCCGGAGGATTCATCATCATCTGCCCGGGCTGCTGTGGGTGATTTTGTGGTTGTTGGGTATTGTAATTCATTGTAGGAGGTACAGCGGACTGTTCCAAAGGTGAACGCCGCAGACGTTTGTTGGCGGGTGGCGAAGAATTGTGTGGGATATTTTCATGCTGTAACACGTGGAACATGAGTCCTTGTTCCATTAGAGATATTTATCGACCGCACCTCTTCTCCCGGCGATGTACTGTTCCGTTTTCCTCGTTGAAGCGGCTGTTGTTGATTCCGTTGTTGAGGATTGGGATTACGTTGTTGGCCCGGGTTCTGCATCATCATTTGATTGGAGGGCCCAGCAGAAGCATTATCCGGTGGTACACCACCAGGATGAGCCGGCTGCGGTGCAGGTCTCCGAAGGGCATCCAATATTTTCGACTTGAAAGCATAAGGACAGACTGTGGAAGCAAGAGGAACGACGCACTTTTTCCTGCACGGAAAGACTTGACAGATCCCTCGCCTCGATCCCGAGCCCTCTACTTATCTGAGCCAGAGTACCCTGGGGCACCAACATGAGCTGAGCATTGAGAGCTTCGACAGAGAGAATCGAGCCGGGGGGCTGGCGGTTCGCCATAGACGGGCTCGGATGCAGCATGCCGCCCTGCCCCTGACTCGGGGTCGCGGCGCGGCTGGGTGATCGGCCCATCTGCGGGCCCATCTGCGGATACTGCATCTGTGGCGGTGCACCAGCACCCGGCGGACCCTGCGGATTCATGGGATTCATGCCTTGGTTCGGGGGGAGCATGCCAGGTCGGTTCATATGCGGTAGGTGGGGCGAGGGGCCTAGCTGGCTCATCGGTGGCTGAGTGTGTTGTTGGGGATGCTGTGGGGGCCCAGACGGGTTTTGGGGGGAGCCCATGCTGGGAGACTGGAAGGGCACGTTTGAATTCGGTCCGCGTTGCTGTTGCGGGGGCTGTTGGGGCGGGGGCTGTTGGTTTGGCATGCCGGCCAATGAGGAGCGGGGAGGCTGGAAGCTCTGGCCCTGGGCAGAAGACATGCCTTGTGGAGGACCGGGTTGTGGGATTCCGTTGGTCTGGGGTATATATCCAGGGGGCGGGGGGCCGACGCCGTTCGGCATGCCGTTGGAGGGAAAGGCCATCATGGCTGATCTGCTGGGGACACCATTGGGGCCGCGGTTGATCTGCTGGTGCGGGGGCTGCTGGCCGGCTGGCGGGGCCTGGCCCGGCTGCATGGTGCGCTGGCTCGCCTGGCGCTGGGCGAGCTGGTTCGCCTGGTGCTAGCGTGGGAGATTGGGACGATAGGAGCGGGGGCGCGGAGAGCGACGCACCTGGGTGTAGAGCATAGCCTCCTCGGAGCCCTGGCCGCTGGCCTTGGCGGTAAAGAGGACCCAGAAGACACTCCACCACCTGGATAAGGGTGAGCACGCGGGGCGGCGGAGAGACGAGACGCATACTCGAAGAGCAGACCCTGGCGAGCATTGATCGGGGGCGTGGAGTCGGGGGGCAGCTCGGCCTCGACGAGGAGCTCCTGTGCGGTCTTGCGGAAGCCGCGCTTGTAGCAGTAGTCGTAGATGTAGATGTTGAACCTGCGGAATGGTCAGGCGGGACTCGGAGCAAGACAGCGCGACGGACATCTTTTCGCCCTCCCAGGAGATGGTCGGCGGCGAGGACTCGAGCTGGGGCGGCGTGGGCTGCGCGGGCGCGGGCGGCGGGGCAGAGGCCATGGCGGCAGGCGGCGGGCGGCGGGCGGCAGAGCGGGCTGGGCGGCTGGGGACGGCAGACAGCGGGCGCGGCGCAGGCTGGACGTCGGGGAAGCCAAGCAGCCAGCGCCAATACTCATCATGTCCGTTTGCTTTCCGGCGCCGACCCAATCTTCGCCACTTGCCGGCCATCATTCATGTCATTATCTCCGCGGCATCTCAGTGCCGCCGTACTACAGCTACCTGCAGATCCCACCCCCCGGCCACATACTGCATCTCCACCACCCGCCGCATCTCCCGCCACCCCCCCAGCCCCTCCAGCTCCCGCGCGTCCGTCACAAAGTACACAAAGTCCCCCGGGCTCACCAGCGACCGAAGCAGCGACCCAATCAAGAACGCAATTAACCCAACCACGAGGACAGTCGACAGCGGAAATTGTCTTCCACGTGCATCAACTGTGGCTGCCCCTCCCTCCATGTCCCCCAGCCCTCCAGGCAGCTCCGTCCCGTCTCCATTATTACCTCTTGTTGTATTACCATTAATATTATTCGAGTCCGTTCCATTGCCCGTCAACGAAAACCTCCCAAGTCGATTGTTGTACGTGTTCAGGAATCCGAGTAGTCCTCCTCCCGAACCAGCACCCACGTGCGGGACGCGCGGTGTTAATGTCGATGCCAAAGACGCCACCTCCTGCTCATTTCCCTAGTCTCAAGGCCTCAGCAAAAGTCAGTTCCATATTCCAAAACGGAAGTTTACATTACTGCCCGGCGCCTCCTCGCTGCTTTCGGCAACAGCTTCAACTTCTTCTGTCGGCCCAGTCCCGTCACCTGAGGTGGAGCTTGTGCCGGCAGGCTCCAGCAGCCCGTCCGCAATCCCCACAGGGACCTTGAGTTCCTCTGGTAATGGCTCCGACTCGCTCGGTATCCTGTTCACAGAGAAACAATCAAACCCACGCACGTCATGACATAAAGAGAAACAAGGACGTGACCATGACAGAAGTGTCAAGGTGTCCAGACAATCAAGAGGAGAATACCACCCAAGAGGCAACAGACACCCAAGACATACCTTGAAAGCACCCCCATCTTCGAGACCCTATCATCCAACAATTCATCCCTTCCAAGAAAAGTCAACGACTCCTTCTCCCCAATCACAGCCACCTCCTTCCCATCAACCATCACCACCGCCCCCTTCTCCCTGCCCTTACCCCTCCCACTCCCCGTCCCTCCCCCGACACCCCCCGGCCTCACCTCAACCTCCACAACCGCCCCGCACCTCCTCATATCAACCAACCACGGCGGGCGCGGCGACGCGCCCCTCATCTCCCCCGTCAACGGATCCCGCACCGCCGACACCTGATACTGCGCCGTCGGCAGCGTCAATCTAATCAGATGCCTCGTGGGGCTCTCCCCCTCACTCAGCCCAGACGAATGCAGCGGCGACGAAGGCATCGTATGCACCGCATACGCCAGCGGCAGCACGCTCTCCCTCTCCCCCGCGCTCGCAGACGAGTGCCCATCCCCCAGCGGGACATACGCCCCGCCCCCCATCCGGCTCCTCAGAACCACCTCGTACCCATCCGCATACAACCGCGAATCAACCACCACCTCGCCCACCACCAGATCCACCGGCGTGCGCACCTCGCCCTTGTTCGTAAACGCCGACGAGGTCGTCCGCCCACGGACATACGACGACAGCGAACTCGGGATCGTCGGGCTCGACGACGGGGGCGGAGGCGGGTGGCCGGGCGGCGACGAGGACGGCGAGCGCGGAGGCGCTGACCGCGTCTTCACCGGCGCATCAACGCCCACGTCAGATTTCAGCATCGCATCCGCACTCGAACCAGCGCTCGGCTCCGCCGCGCCACCTCCCAGCTGCATTCCACTCGGTCGCGGCGTCTGCTGCTCCACCGCAGACGCGTTCTCCGCACCATCCCCACTCGCCTGGTCCAGGTTCGGCGAACACGCCGCCGACGCGCGCGGGGGGACGAGAATCGTCGCAACATACACCCTCTCCTCCTCCCAATACCTCGTCCCGACCAACACCCTCTCCTCGTCCCGCTTCCGCAGCTTCCAGGCCGTACTCGCCAAGTGCCCTTCACTCTTCTTATCCGTGATAACCAGCCCCGGAGCCGGCAGACGCGTGACGGGATGTGGCGTAAGCCCCTTAATATAGGCTTCCAAAGCTAAAATAGACCTTGGTAGCGTAGCGTTGATAATGGTATTAACCGCCGCGGGTATCGAGCCGGCATAGTCGACCGCAACGAGCCGTGTGCATCGCGTCGAGGGGATCGCGTAGTTCTCTTTCGTATAAGGGTCCAGAGTCTCCAAAATCCATGCATCGATGTACACACGCCCGATTGGGAGCGAGTAAGAGTTGTACTTTGCCGAGGTGAATCGCGCGACAGAGTCTGGGCTGAACGAGGCAGAGACGCAGAACACCGCGTTCCGAATACCGTTCGACTGTTCCGCCACCTCGCCTTGAGATGTATTTCTCCGGGAAACGCAAGCTGTCGAGGCAGCTCGCGCCATCACCGACGCAACGTAGAACCCGCGATCCCGCCAGGGGAACCCGGCCTTTGACACGACGAATGACGTCCGCGACTTACCCCCAAATGACTCGAACACAAAACTCGTGTCATATCTGTCATCCCACTTCCTCTGGCAATCCGGTTCAGTTATGACAGCAGCAAGCTCTTCCGCCGACACGCCTTCGATGACCTTGAATCCCTTATGCACAGGTATCACGGAACAAATCTCAGGCGCGAGCTTCTTGTGGATGGGTAAACCCTTCTCGCTGACAAGCTGCCATCCCGTCCCGGGAAAATTCGCATGCGTCTCCTGTGTCCATGCAAGAGCATCCAACGCATACTGCATAGGTGCCTTGGAAGGCGACTGCACCGCTGCGTTCCCCGTCGCCACGGCAGGCGAGATGGCAGCCATCGCCTGCTGCGTCGTCGTCGTCGCCTGATCAACAGCATAAGTAAAGAACCTCGCCAACGGGCTCGACAGTCGTGGCGCCGACGCCCATGTACTCAGCCCGTTACCCGTCGTGTTCAGCGAGGTCCCCCCATTACCATCACCCTGAAAATCCTCATCCCATTCCGCCCTCCGCCGTCGTATCACGCTCATGACGGGTGGCTGGTCCAGAGGTATCCGTGGTGGCTTGACCCGCTTCTGTTTCGTAAGCAGCTTGATCTCGGACTCTGGAAGCTCCTCGACATCGACAGGCACCTTGGTTCCATTGATCATCACTAGACCTTTCTCCTTACATGGTGCTCGGCGCACGATCGCAAGCAGCCGGTCGTCGTCGACAAACATCGCATCGTGCGTCATCGTGATCCACAGTCCCCCGCCTTCAAAGGACAGCCGATGCCGACGCAAGCAGGTTATCGTTTGCGGGGGCGGATCCACGACAATATCTAACGAAAAAGCCCAAGTATCAATATCACAACGCAGCTCGCACTCGATTGCAGGAGAAGTTGTGTGCTGTTCCTCGTTTGCATTAAGTAAGACGATGGATCACGATCCTCCACGTCTTGTATTGTCTGAGGTAACCCATTCAGTCGAAGTCCGCTCGAGGGACCAGAAATCTCGATTACAACTCTAACTTTCAATACAGAGTGGTCGTCAATCAGAGGAGCATGAGTCACCCGAAGAACAATTTGATCTGGTGGGATTGATGGTGATTGCGAAGAAGAGGCAGACGAACTTCGAATGGCACGGGTGGTCCATGGCAACTTTTCAACTTCCTCTGATGAAGCTTTTGTTGTCAGTCGAACATCCCATCCTTCTGACGAAGGAAGAACAAATTCGATAGAGCGCGTGAGACGACGATTTTCACGCAACATATAGACATCATTCATTCCTTGAACATCATCACTCATTGTGGCATCGTCTTCGGGAACGATGGCATATTCGATAGTGAGAGCTTCGCGATCGATTTGATACCGTAATCGTTCAATGGTAACACCATTTCCATATCCTGCCAGTTTCGTAACACGGGTTCCGCGTTTGAGGACGGTCTTGAGAAGGCCCAAGGTCATGGTAGACAGCTGTTGCGTGAGATTTGACGAGGTCCCGAATCCCCACATAGATTTAAGGTCGTGTTGCCAAAAACAAGTCATTCGTATCTTGCCCGAGGGAAAAGACCTCTTTTTTTGTGCATCGCTGGAAGTATTTGCTGCCGGTTGTGGTAGGATATGTTGGATGCACCATGCGAACACTGAATCCATCAGAGAAAGACAACCTTGAGCAGCGCTTGAGATACTTACATGGTATGTGCGATCGCACAAAAGGAGGGGAGGGCCGTAGATATGCTGGCTCATCTGCTGAGCGAGGTAGAGATGTGGTGATGTCAATTATAGTCGTAGCGTCATGATATGTGCGGGATATTGTGACAGCGTCGCGAGGGCTGCTCTATAGTTAGAACTCGTTTGTGACGAAGTAGTCAACACGCACTTTGAGGGCCATCCCAACGTAAAATCCGTCTTTGCAATTCGTGTTGTATGGTCGAACACTTCCAATAAGTGTGCCTCCTCCACTGCGGGGTCCCACTCTTGCCTCAACTCGGGCGTGGTCAATACAGCTTTCCATGGCTCCAAGGAAACTAGTTCGTCACTGAGAGGAACGTCCAACACTAGTCTGTAGACGTCATCGCCAGCCTTGTCAGGTTTTCGATGAACAACTACGTCAGTCAGTTCGGGTATTGAGGATGCTTTTGCCTTTCCCTTCTTCGGGGTCGAGTTGTCACTGATGTTTGTAACCCTTCTCCAGTCGTTCGAAGGTGATGTGAGCAACTGTCGAAAATGTGTCTCAGCGTCTGTTAGCGAAGCGGACCATGATTGTCGCAGCCTGTTGTGGTATTACTGTGAGGTGACGGGATGCTTCAGAAAGCGGTTTACCTAGGGCCGTCGGACATGGTGTATGTTAGGGGTGTGTACTGTGGACGTGGCAATGTGAAGGTTGGCGCTTATCGCCTGTCTACTTCGGAACCGTGCTACTCACCATGAATTGGGCGGCGCGTTCATGGGGCGTGACTGAGGATTGCCTTTTGCGGAACTTCAGGGCCGCCTCAAACGTGTTTCCTTCCTTTCCATTTATCTTGTTTTGCATCATTGTTCGATGCAAAATGCACCAGTTTCTTTGCTATCTTATGCTACGAAGACTCTCACTAGTGAAGGTTAGGCTTTTGTACGCGTCTCAAGCCTCGTATAGGGCTTGATGATATCACATTGCATCTACCAGCAACGGTCATAGTTCATTCTTTTACCCTCGTCTCAGCAAATATTGCGATATTGTCACTGTTACACGTTGCTGCCAATCTCTCAAGATCCTAGGTAACATTTCAGCTCTCACATTGGTATCCAGGCCTCGCGGTCGTTGGCGTTTTGCCATCCTGTGTGCACGTTAATCCAAAGTGTATTTTCATCATGGTACCACTTGTTCCTTCAAGTAGGTGCAAAAATCTCCCAGCGTTCTATATCTACTGTTTTCAGATGATCAATGATACGCATAATCGCTATCTGTCGTGTTACAAGTGGGACTCAACAAAGACCTCAGTCAATTGCCACCACGATGAGCTCGTAACTTGTCGATGCTATAATGTACCGATACTCATGTCCGTTTCCGCGTAAAGAAATCGCGAGTAATTTATGTGAACAAGGTATATTCCTTGCCATACTATGTATGTCTCTTGTTGAACATTGTCCATCAGGGCTCTCGAGCTTTATCTCATCACAACCTTCGACGTTATTGTGGCATTCTCCCCCCCTTTGCGTGGTGAACTCCCATTTATCATGTTTGTTTCCAGCCTCGTTGTACGTTTTTCCGTATCAGCATTGTATGAAACAACATTCTGTCCCCTTCATCCGGGCTGTGCGTAAATATTTTCTCAACACTGAGGAGGCATTAAATTTGACTGAGGCAAAACCGAAGCGTCGGAAAGAACACCACACGAGTCTTAATTCTTCCTCCTCTCGCATCAAGTTGGAAGAGTGATCGACACATTTCCGACTCCATAGAACTAGCGCAGGTGCTCAAAGTCTGAATGAATGTACTTGAAAGTTACCTTCCACAGCGAAACTTGGAAATTGGGTTATGTGACCTGCAAGAGTGGATGTTCTGGATCGAACGCCACACCGCAAATAATTTCCTCGTTCGTTTTGAATCAAGGACAACTGGCATAGATCCACCTTCTGGCGCAAAGAATAAAATCAACTTGATCCAGACTTGAGGGGTTTGACTACTTGTCAAACTAACAAGTCATACGCAAAAACAAGTCATAAATCCATTAATTCAAAAACCCAAATTCCCATCTGCAGAGTAGCTATCGAGGAAATGACCATCCCGCCCACAGATACGCAAGTAGAGGTAACCCATAACGAAAACTCCTCCAAGTCCTTCCCCCTTCCGAAGATCAATAAATATGAATATTTAAAGAGTCGGTTAACTGTCCAGTCAATTGTGAGAGAACTTTTGACTAAAGAAACTAAAAGAGCTTACAGAGTAATATGATAGTTCTAGGATGCCGCGTGAGTGCTTAAGCAACGACGCAGTACGATTGCTGGGAGCCATCGCCTTCCTCTTGGTTGATGGGCTGGGAATCAGCAGGGTTGGAAGAGGCGTTGAGAGTGACGAAGGAATCCATTGGATGAGCTGGTGTGGATGTAGGTCTGTATGGTCCTGGGGAGTTGGGACTTTGGTGAGGAGGTTTTTATACGTTTGGATGAGCCTGATTCCAAGATAGAGTGAGTGTAAAGGGGTTGGCCATTCGTCTGTTCCATTGTGTGGTGAACGCCCGGATAGGATCGGGTCTGTATTGTCCATGCCTTTTTCAAATGCGAACAAGGGTGGCATGGAGGGATACATGACTAATATGGACAAGTGGCGCGTGTGATTCGGCCAAAGAGGGAGGCGCTAATTGTTCTCAAGGAAAAGATCGCTGATGTAGGGGTACGCGATGAGTGATCGAGTCAGGGTACAATATTCGGATACGGCCACAACGAGTTCTGGACAAAGGATCATTCATTCGCAAGAGCTGGAGTTTATTGTGTTGTACGGGGTTATTGTTTTTGAGGACGATGAGGATGTTCAGGAACACTTGCAGAGGACGGCCCAAGAGCCCATTGTAGAAACAAGAAGAATGTAACGTCTGACATTTTGCCTGTTTCTCTCAAAGTCCTCGTTCGCTCCTGACGATATTGCAGGACGAACTTCTTGTCCTCGCTTTATTCTCGACTTTGAGGGAATAAGATTGACGCTTAAAGTCACAGGCAAGATAGGGGTTTTGAATCTGTGCCGCAGCATCAAGTTTTATCCGACTTCCGGCAGACAAAGACCCAACAAAGATGATGGCTGCCCGGATCATCGACTAGAGTTTCGACTCTTTGAGACTAGGCATAGTCAGGAAGTGCACATCCTCAATCCGGGACTGGGAGTCTGAATATGTAGACCACGGTGCGGAAGGATACACTGACTGTTTGGCACCAGCAAGAGTCGATACAGACATTCGCAAGTACGTATGTCATAGTTTCTCGTCTGATTTACCCCTGAAGATCTGTAGGTCCAAAAGAGCACACTAATTTCATATCGACTCAGATTATGGGTTACTATGTACTCAGGTGGTCACTAAGTTGTTCAGTCGTGGATGTCATAATTGAATATGTCTCTGCGCCAAATTGAAACTAGACCTCCTGTCCATCCCAGCCACAACGACAGGTACAGCGATAAATGACCCAGGTATATCCCCACCAAAAATCCTCCTAACTCTGAGAACGAAGACGGATAAATATGCATAAAATTATAATGCTGGTTCGCTGTGCGGTCTACTGTGAGTAGAAATTCGTTTGAGAAATGCGAGGCACTTACAGTCCATGATCAAATCCTTGCCGCCGCATGAGCGCTTAGGCAACAACGCAGTACGATTGCTGAGAGCCGTCACCTTCCTCTTGGTTGATGGGCTGAAAATCAGTAGGGTTGGAAGAGGCGTTGAAAGTGACGAAGGAATCCATTGAATGAGCTGGTTCGGATGTAGGTCTGT
>JABCKQ010008916.1:0-10841 GCA_018857305.1 Termitomyces sp. T159_Od127 | reverse complement strand
TTTTCGTATTTCCATCTACCTTTTTGAAACTTCCTCCTTTAACTTTCCCTGTGCGCCCTGCTGCGAGATTGATTTCGAGGCGTTAATCAGGACAGGAGGCGTTGACAAGGGACAGCACATTGGCATACTTTCAAATGTTAAAATGTTAACGTTAACTCCATTCCTTGAGCAGTCCAGGTCTGGATTGCCTTCCTCCCCTTTCGTCCTCGTTGCTTCAGTTGCACGGTTGTCGTAACAGTGGAAGCAACTGTTATCCTTTATTCTCTAACTTCTGATATATCCCATTCCTTCCCTGATTCCATTCCTCCTCTTTACTCATCCATTCTGAATCTTACTTTCCTTCTTTTCCAAAGGTGAAACATGGAACGTTATGAAGATCGGGTTCCAGCTCAAGCAAGTACGAGAACGGCTCGCCAAGGGCCTGGTCGACAAGGGCGTCTTACGCACCGAGAAGCGCAATTTCCTCCTGTTCGACATGGCAACGCACCCCGTAGCCGACGTGCGAACGAAAGAATCCATCATCAACCGTGCCGTCTCACTCCTCACCGCAACGACCGCCAGCGTCCCACCAAGCGCGCTCGACAAGGAAGGAACACAATGCCGCGTCCTACGGGCCGTGTGTCTCGTGTGCGCCGCGTACGCCGCGAGCGTGCTGGACAATGCGTTTGGGCGGCTCGGGTACGATGAGCGGGAGGCGGCGTTTGGGCGGTGCGATGAGATCCTGGCGGAATTCGTGGTATGGCCGTTCGGTGCTGCTGAGGGTTCTGGGGTTAGTGGAGAAGGAACGGCTGCGGCTGCGGCGAGACGGCGGCAGGCGGCGAGGATTGGTGCCGGGAGCAGTGTGAGCGGACGGGACTCGGTGCTTGGGCTTGTGCAGGAGGTGAAGAAGGAGTCGTTGGGAGATGAGGATCCCAGTTTTGAGCTGATTGCCGGGGTGCTTGAAGTGCTCTCAAAATTGGATTCGTTACTATGAGGGCATCTGGGAATTTTTTTTTCTTTTTTGTTTCCATCCTCCAGCTAAGTTCTTCTCCTGTTGTGCAATGTCTGCCGTTTTCGCTTGTATTGTTTGTTTTCTTCATACATACTCCGAGCAATATTTCGCTATATATCAATTCGAATTGGATTCAAGTTCTCGTTTCGTATCGTCGTCGAGAAGCGATCCGACTCGAAAAAGTACCTGTGCTACATAACTGGGACCTATCATTGAAACGATAGGACTTCAGCTCTCACTCTCTCAACATTTCCGGTGTCTCAATTTTACCGCAGAAAGAAAATCACAAGAGAAAGTGGGCGACATTCTAGGATCACGGATACCTACTTCGCCGTGTCGACCACATTGGCAGAATCAACAATGGCCGCTGTCGGAGTCTCTCGTTTTTGATCATCACCCATGTCGCACACCTATGCTACTGCTGTACTAATTAGGGGGCCGATCTCTGGAAGATTTCGCCTATGTCGTATGTCGATCTCTTCAAGTCGTCGGAGATGATCGCGTTCCGTAGCCACAAGTCGCCACTCATCGGATTACACCCCACGACTCGCCGATTCTCAGGACATGGCAAATTGACATGTCTGGCTTATGAAGCTCAGTGCTGCATGTCAACCGGACCGCTCCCTGCAATTCAATCAAGGGCCGGGATATTGTCTTCTGTGAGTCGCTGTGAGTCGCCTTTCGGGGCTGGGGAAGCCGGCCGAAGAAGGAGCAGTCAATGGTAGTGAGTCTGATGGGCTCAGGGTTGTGCCTGGGCTGTGGCCTCTTATACATCGACTGGACCATGACCCGCCCTCTTCGATGTTTTGCTGCCCCCTTTGACCCTGTCCGCCCGATCATCGCCTGGCGTAACCTCGGTGAGTGACAATCAACGTCGATGTGACCACGCTGCCACCGGCGCCCGTGCCTGTCGAGCGCAAGTACTGACTCTGCACATGCATATTCCGATAGACAGTTGCTATTTTGCTGCGAAGGGGGAAACGTGGCCGGGGACCGTTCCCACCGTTGATCCGCAAGAGCATCGTTAGTGTCCGTCCTTGTGCATAAATAAGGATTCGAGCTTTGCACCTACAGCCTTGCTTCGCAAAATTTGTCTGTCGTGCCCTCCTTCTAGAACCCAAGAGCGCTTACAACTACAATCTAGAACTGACTATATTGGGATATTATCACCGCCCCCGAGCTGATCGCCCATTGTGCAGACAATCACCCATCAGTCGCAAAACTGGACGTACGCCACCATGAGAGTCAGTGAAAATGACCCTTTCGCTATTTTCGTCACGCCCCCGGCAAACGAAACCCCGGCAGAAAAGAGCGCTCGGGAACGACGTGAGGCGGAGGAGAAACGCGTCAGTGACCGTATTGACGAAGAACTCAAGGCTGACAAGGCTGCGATGAAGAGACAAAGAGCCGTCGTCAAGGTGCTGCTGCTTGGGCAGGCGGAAAGCGGTGTGTCCATGTGATTTCTGGGGGACCTAAGTGTTAAATTTCTATTCTTGCAGGTAAATCGACTACGCTCAAAAGTGCGTTTCTGTTTCTTTACAGGAGTTGCAAGCTGATATATAAATTACTTCCAGATTTCCGTATGAAATATGCCCGTGCGGCCTGGAAGGCAGAGCGACTCTCCTGGCGCGCCGTCATCCAACTGAACCTCATTCGTTCCATCATCACCATTGTTGAGGCCCTCCAAGCAGAGATGGACGACGAGCCTGTCCGGCTGCATTCCCGTCCACTTCTCGCCACCCCAGAACCCGACGCGGCACCTCTATGCGAATCCACAGACTCCGAGTCTCCAGATCTTGATATGGACACGTGGGCAGCAGAGCCCATACAGCTCACGGAGACGCATGAGCTGCTCAAGCGGAGGCTTGGACCGCTTCGCCGTGTTGAGACTGATCTCAAGCGCCTTCTCGGGGCGGGAACGGAAGAGGTCGCAGGCGGGGGCGGCGGTGTACTCGGTGAGGACGCTGTCGGACAGACAAGGGAGTTCGGGGTTCGAGGGTGGAAGCATGTATTTGAGGGTCCGCTCGCGGCGCTCAGCGGCAGTAGCAAACACAATTCGCGGGACAAGAGCGGCGCTGTGGATGATGCGACCGAGGTGATTGCGGAATGCAGGCAGGATATCAGCGCACTCTGGGTGGATCCAGCGGTGAAGGCAGTCCTAAAGAAACGGAGAATTCGCTTGGAGGACTCTGCTGGCTTGTACGTCTTCCCCTTGTTGTCGGCGCGTAAAACTGGTGACGTGATTCCAGTTTCCTTGACGACCTCGAACGTATTGCGACGAAGCACTACGAGCCTACAGATGACGATATTGTACGTGCGCGACTCCGGACTCTCGGGATACAGGAGTACAAGATCGATTTTGACCAGAACAACTCTCTCATGGGTAGTGCATACAATCTTGCTTTCATTCTCGCTGTCAACAGCTAAATGCACGCTGCAGGTATCGGTCTTAGTGGTAATTTTGGTCAGGAATGGAAGCTTTATGACGTGGGTGGAGCCCGAACTGTCGTATGTCGCTTACGTTCACATGAGTCACATCAATCTCACCCGTGCCGCTTGATGCATAGCGTAAAGCCTGGTTACCCTACTTTGAAGGTGTCAACGCTATTATCTTCCGTGAGTTCTTTCCTTTGATTTTTGTAACATATCTTATGTCCATTCTAGTTGCACGTACGTCCCTTCCTCATCATTTCTTACCTTTTTCGAGCCGGAGAAACACCTCCAACAGCGATTTCGTGTTTTGACGAACGTCTCGCTGAAGACCCTAAAGTCAATCGCCTCGAAGACTCTTTCCTCCTTTGGCGGGCAGTTTGTAGCTCCAAGATCCTTGTGAAGACAACTTTGATCCTCTTCCTGAACAAATGCGATATCCTGAAGAGGAAACTCAAGAATGGCACTCAGGTGAAGGATTTCCTTCCCAGCTATGGTAACCGTCCGAATGAAGCTCAATCTGTAACCAAATGTAAGTGGATTGTTCCCGCCTTGACATGCCTATTTGCCACGAAGTTGAGAAAAAACCTTTCAAGACTTGAAAGATAAGTTTAAGGATACGTTACGCCAGAATTCACCCGAGCCGCGCGTGTGTTACTTCTACCCTACTTCTGTCACGGTAAGTATCCGTGATTCTGCCGCGCCGTCCGTGTGTACTATTTCTTGAATCTAAAAGGATACGAAAGCTACGGCGACAACTCTGAAGACTGTCCGGGACAGTATCTTGCGTGAACACCTCAAGAACGCAGACTTTGTACGAGCTCCCCTGTATAGATGGATGAATTGCGCTCACTCTCCCGTCCATTTCTTTTTTTTTTGGATCCCGGTTTCCTTTGAAGATCTTATGATCGATATGTGGTAGGAATCGCAGTCGCAGAGTGGGCCAGTTTCTCCGATGCGGTACGATTGCCACACATATCGTGCAACGAAGCGTATATGTACCTGATTTCTATCCGAGTTTCTACTAATGCGTCATGTATCCATCTTATTCTCTATTTTTCCATCTTTTTCGTTAATGTACAGCGCACTAATCTACAGGATGGGCTATAAAAGTATACTACTTACGGAACCTGTTTTTACGGAGTTATGATGTTGAAGGTGTGAGATCTCGTAAGTATGCACAGTCACCAAGTATGGATGGTTCCAGTGCACATGCGACACTGACTCAAGATCATTCATCACACTTCTTGTCTTATCAGCAGCAGGACAGGTATGATTCATGATATGGGTCGCCCTGTCCCTTTGAACAATTGTTCAGATACGCGGGGATCAACTAAAACTCGACAGCGATACAAATGCTCATGTCCGACAAGGGAATGGTGAGAGGTTCAGGGATCAATCGATCAACATTAAAGAACGACAATCCGTTGACACCGCAGCGACAATCGACAAATCACTCACCTTCGTGGGTGTCATCATTCTCATAATAAGCAACACTGCCGTAAGATAGCCAAGTAAGTTGGCGCCAGAAACGTTGCGCTTGTACTGAAGATAGGCGGATCGGAGTCTTCTCTTTGGCAGATGGAATTGAATCATGGGTCGTTACCTTATAAGTAAGACGTAAAGACTCACTAGTAACAACGTAAGTACCATGCAAAGGGCGCGTCCGACTCGGACATGCAAACCGATGCTTCCAGTGACAAACTCACTGCGGCGTATCTCGCTGTTGGGAAGGTGGGACCGTGCGTATATCGTTGTGTCTGTACGCGCTTTTTCAGTCGGCCCAAAGATCGACAGCGTTGGACGTCGAGGACAAATGAGAAACTTGAGAAGGGCTTCCAAGGCCAAACAAGGTGCCAAGCCTTGTGTGGTCTACATTGTTATGGCAGATATGCAGAGTCTGGATAATATGAGCTCTGCTTCCCATGCTATGAGGTTCATTTCACATGACTAACTACTTTAAATCTTGACTCAAGTGTCAAACAGAAATAGCAAAAGACGTACAGAGGTAACACGGTTTTCAAGCTTCTCGATAAAGTCAGCTTCTTGAATGGGATTTGCAAACACACATCTAGCTTACCTTGATCGTATAAAATTCACGATATCCCGGTTTCAAACTCCCTTGTGGATGTTGCGGTGGTTCCTGACTGCGGAAGTTTGACTCCTAAGAAGTTTGGATCCTAAGATTGTCCTCAGAAGTCGATTGCGTCAGACATCTGCAAAAAAATCAAGTGTTGGACTACGAAGGTTGACGAACTGTCAGTCTTCTGACCAACAGCTCTTGTCTTCTGCCCGAGGGTCTGGTACGTTCTCGCGGAACCCTAGTCATGCTGATGCAGACCTGCGAGTGTGGGTAACCTCGAATTAAGTAGCAACTATCCAGAAAACACTGTTTCAAAAAATGAAAAAGCTCTTGACAGTGGCCGCCCTCATTAGAAATAGAGGTCCAACCACACAAGACTGCCAGTAGAATAATTTATCATCATGTACTCGATGGACCCGCGCACCTGTTAAGGCTGTTGAGAGAACTCTGAGAGATCCGGTCAAAGTCATAGCCCACAGTACGGTATGCATCGACCTGATGAGAGACTAAGCCTATGTTCCATTAGTTACCGATGAGACGGTTGTCAGGCGGAGATTTCCATCAGAGTCAGAAACGATGAACAAAAGCCAATTTTCCCGCAGTCTCCTTTTATGTCACATTTCGAATCCTGTTTCATCTAGAGCGAAAGTGAACAAAATTTCCATGGAGATCCCCTGTTCTAATGGTATCAAAGAACTTTCAGTGTCGACCCCCACAAGTGCCAGTGAACGTGATCTTACATAACAACTGCCAAAATAAATACTACGATCTATCACTTTCTCACGGGTAACGTGTCTGCCATAATCTGTGACCCTGCGTGAATTGGACAAAGCCTAAGCTCACCATGGCTGCGAAGGCGAAAGCGAGGTCAGAGACTCTTCGAACACACTCTGAACTGACAGAGTCGAAATTTATCCACATTTCTACAGGACACTTATTGTTCGCATGATCTCTACAGCTCAAACGGGCTTTTTCTATACTACTCAGCGTCTTCGCCAGGGTCCGAGGCTTTCTGCTGTTAAGTATGATCCCAAGGGTAAATTAAAGCTGAACTGAAGAACACCGAAAACTGATGTCGTGTATAGTCAAGGCTCGAGTGCTGTTCGTGGAGAGTAGGAAGACAAAAAAATAGGCGGTAGGCACAAGATCCATCTGCCATGCACCGCTCGACGCTTTTCTTCTGGGTCGTCTTGTTGGGTTCCCATGGTGGGATGGATGCCTTTAGATGTCTTATTCTTCCTATGTGCGTACTTATTCTTTTGGCACCATTCGTGCGATACTAAAGCCGCCCATTTCAGAATCCCTTTTTTAATGTATACGTACCACATGCAAGTCTGAAGTGGCCTCTAATCTCCCTCTTGGGGTCAACTAGAGCTCAATTCCGTGAAATATAATGTTCTTTCGTGTTCGCCATACACTCAAACAGCTCATGCATCAACGATGGTCGTTGCTTTTCGTCTTGCACTAGCTTTTCTGCGCTCGCCTCATGAACATCGACATTGAATCTCTCGTATGTCAGTGGTAGCAGCACTATTGTGCTTTGGCCCCCGGCAGCGATACTTCGCTGCACATAACCCCTTTAATTTGCGAATTGGGCCCATCAGTTCGCCATACTTGGACTTCTAAAAATCATCCTTTTTTTCGACCATCACAACAACCAACTTTCATCAAGGAATGTGTTCCATGTTATGTTTTCAAACGGGTTGAAAAAAAATAACATACTAGATTGGAAGTAAGAGTGTTCTATCGGCACAATTTCCTTCAACTCCAGGGGTTTGATTCAAGTTCCTAGAAAACCCACGTATCGTCGATCTAGTCACTTGCTCACTTCTATGCTGTCTTACCGAATTACTCGATCTCCTCGGATAACTAACTCATCAACATCTGACACTACCTGTTTCCAGTCTTATCGTCAGAATATTATGACGTGGAACATTGGGGTTTTGTTGACAACGAAAGGTGCATCAATAACTGGACCTGATGTCGAGTGATTTTCGCTGTATCTGTCATGTCTTTTTTTCAAAGAACAGCCAGCAGGTATCTGGATACTCGGAATAGGTTGTATACTATCTCCCCAATGACGTGTATTTGAGGTCTAGATGGCGGTCTGAATGGACATATCTGGTTTGCGTAAGCAATTAATCGTGTCTTCAAATTCTATCCTCTAAGTTTCTCTATATAGGATCTAGCATACCAATGTCCGCGGTACAACACGAATATAGCTATATATGTAGTCCGAAGAAAGGTCCAAATAAGACTATACGCCACTCGACCAGAAGCTATGTCCCAGTAGGTTAGTACATAATCTACATACAAGCCCAGCCAACATTAATTTACGACACTGGCCCGGCATTCTGGCCAAATTAAATACAAAATATAATAGAGATACAAGTACCTTCATCGCTGACCATTGAAGCCTGTGACTTGTAGTCGGTACGTCCACTCTGGAAAGCGTTGCTCACATTTTTTCTTTATCCACTGACGGTGAGCTTCCTTAGCGTTCAAACGCAACTCGACGCGTGTCAACCGTTGAAGGCGCCCCAAGACCCGCACAAGCTTTGGCCAGTTGATGCCATCATCTGTATCTAATCCAAGTTTATCACTCGGTATCAGCCAGAAACTGAAGGTGACTCGTTCTACGGAGACTGGGAGTTGAATCAGCATTTCCATGACCCAATTGAATGAGAGCTGTCTGGATTCCATATACCCAGCGCCGTGGCTTGGATCCACGAGGTCGGTAAAGTGGATTGATTTTAGATTGATATTCTTTTTCAGCGCAAAGCTTCGCATAGTGCATCCTGCCGAGATTCAAAGTAAGCGTTGGAATATGCCATTCAACTGCGTCACTCACTCAACCGACTTTTGGCAGAAATGACGAGTGAGCGAAGAGACGTGCCCACAGATGTCAAGAGTTCTCCTACGATGCGCTCGTTCCTCATTTCAACATCTTCAAGGACGACCTCCTCTACTTTTCCCTCTATGATCCCTGTCGACATCAATGCCGTTAATTCTGGGACCACTGGCATGCTATTCGCTCCCAAGTGAAATCTTCGTACGTGCTTGAGCACTTTGCCTCTGCGCGCAGCCTGTTTGATATCAAAGCAACCCCTCCACGATACGTCCTTTAACTGCAAACATTCGAGCTTGGGAAATTGCTGCAGGAGAGCCACAAAACCTGGATAGTCAACACGGCACGATTCGAGCTTCAGGTATGTCACATTAGGTGAGCCGCTGAACCAGTGTGAATCTGGCATGACGTTCCAATACAGCAGAGTAAGATGGGTTAGGCTCCGCAAGGAGGCGAGTACTGCGAGATTGTACTGCTGCTTTGGAGAACATTGAGACCGCAGGGAGAGGGAGTGAATAGTAATGTGAAAGTGGGAGACAGGCCGAGAAACGTGGCACAGAAAGTTATTGAGTGATTTAGGTGGAAGGGAGAGGTCGAGGTTTATGGAACGGAAGAGGTGATGTCGACTCCTCGCCTGCCAAGCTTTACATACGAGGCTACAGGCTTTCAATGCACAAAGGTCAGTGTCAAGGTAATCGATAATAATGTCAATGAGCTCAATAGGGAGTACCTGAAGAAATTGGGACATTGTGGGGTAATAGAATGATACAAGATCTACCTTTCCTTTATATGAACCGTGAGACACAGCCCATGCTGTAGAGAATCGATATATTTAGTACTACAAGACGACTTCAGACTGGTTACATTGTATACTGTTCCGCGAGTAAAGGGCATCAGCTCTCATCACTACCCGTCCATTTATGATCACAGGGTGCTCTGGACCCAGAGAGAGAAAGCGGCGTAAAATGTTTGTGGAATCGCCATATTTTCAGAATGAGTCAGCATGAACACCGGGACGTTTTGATTTTTGATGTGAGGCATCATCGGTGGAGCCGTAATCCGCCACTTGATGCAACGAAGGTTGCTCCACGACGAGAAGGCAATTAAGTAGATCTTTCTCTTGGTTATTCCAGCAGCGCCTCACAGATATAAGTGGTCTCGGCAGAGCTACAGATAGATCTTGATGGAATCAACGCACACTGCCTTGCGTACTTGATTTTGAAGAAGTGCGTTCAAGTCATGGCTAACAACGATATGACACACATTCTGCAGGTTTGCGTCTAGGATTTCACAGTTGGGGATCCCATGTGTTCCAAAGCCCATACTATGCGATATGGCTGTTACCTTTCGTTCTCCAACTCAGGCTTGAAGGCAGGACTGATCATGGCTCTGACCGTCATCATGCACAGGAGCCGTAGACTGTTTTGATTGAGTTGTGATGTTCGAGGGACCCGTATTCTCTCGACAGGCTTCTCCGGCGACCGATTCCTCGGAGACAATCATGATCACCGCTTACCATCATAAACAAAAGGCATATATGAGGCCTCTTTTTCAGTGATGGTATGATGTTAATGGCGTTTTGATTGGAGTTTTATGATGAGAATTCGTGTTACAGACTGGGATAGAAGCGATGCGGCCATATCTGTGATGTCATCTTTCGGATGAATGGCCTGGAATGTAGTCTCACGAAGAGACCAACGCTCCACAGTTACCAGGAACGAAAGAGATCTTGAGCTTATTTGGTGCATTAGTTTTCAGCGTTGTGCATATGCAACACGACGTAGTATGAGGGTAATGCATCTACAAATCCGAACTTAGTCGAAGGTATGATCAAGATTCTGATGGGGAACAGGAGAGGCTCTGCCCAAGGGCTCTGATCCCTGGCTTATTATAGTAATGTGTCAAGGTCTCGCTTCCTTCACTGCCCTTTGGAACGATGCAACAAACGAAGTTTCATCACGTCAATAGAAGCCATACTTGAACGCAATGACGATAGCTCTGCCGCATTTTTCATTGAATCTTTCGTTACAAGTTTTTTCCGTTTGGAAGAAGCTTCGACTTCGGGTATGATTACTTGAAATACAGGCTTTAAAACAGGAGTCTGATCGAGCTATAGGTGAGTGTGCTCCGCAGAATCTATGCACTCGAAAATGGAAAAGGAAATGAGGCCCAGCTACCAAGTCTCGTGATGCTGCTCGCCGGCAACCAATTTTGAACCATAACTTCGCAACACGTGATTCTCGGAAAACGCCGAGACCCCGTTCACAAGGACAACTTTAGCCAGGAGCACAATGAGAAGGTACCTCTGCCGTTTCTTAACCAGTGTATCAGCAAACTCGGGTCACGCAGACGTGTATATTGTGACGTATGCGAAGAGAAAGCGGGCTAACTATTGTGTATGTAAAAAGTTATCAAGGGTTAGGTGGGCAAGTAGCGAAAAAACTAAGAAACAGGCAAGAAAGAGAATGGAAATTCTGTAAAGGAATAAT
>JABCKQ010008915.1:0-13809 GCA_018857305.1 Termitomyces sp. T159_Od127 | reverse complement strand
GGGGGGGAGGGCCAGGGAGAGGGGAAGAGGGGGCGGGGGCCAGGGAGGGTGGAGGACGAGGGCGGGGGGGTAGTCATGAGTCCTGGGGAGACAGGAGAGTGGAACAAGTGAGCGCTAGTGCTCAAGCAAGTCCTGGGGTTCAATGGGGCTCAATGAGATGATGAGAGTGGAGACTTAGCGAGTCCTGGGGATGGAAATGGAGGAGTGGATATTAAGCAAGCCAAAAGGGAAAAGGGTCAAGATAAGATAAGAAAAGGAAACAGAACAAGTCGAGGCTGGAGACCGGAGACAGAAAAGATGAGAGAACTTAGGACTGACAGAGAGATGAGGAGTGAAGCACAGTGTAATTAGAGTAGGAGACAAATAGAAGCGACGAACGGAGCATATATGAGACAAGTACAAGGAGAAATGAAGCAAAGTGAAAATAAAGAGATTGGAACGTGCGAGAATACAAGATGGAGACAAAACACAAGGACACAGTATGAGAGCTATGGTAATATCAAGACTAGAGTACTACTTACTACTCTACGACTTATATACTGCGCAGTAGGCCCTGGGGTTCAGGCCTGGGTTCCAGTAGCGGGTCGCAGCACTGGGACTTGGAGTGAGACCTGGGGATCATGCGAAACAGTGGTGGGACGTTGAGACATGTTGCATGGCATGGAGGTCTTGCACTGGGAACAGACATATAGCGGCTAAGCAGTGAGGAGGGGAGTGAGAGTGGGGCGTGGCATGTAGAGGTCGGGTTGGCAGTGATGCATGATTGTGATGCATGATGGGGGTCTCGGCATGGGCCGGGGGGTGTCAGGTGTTGCAAGTGCCAGCACTGATGTGGCGGTTATAGGTGGTGTGATAGCCGAGGCCAGCACTGATATGGCGGTCATGGTGGTGATGGCCAGGGGGATGCTGGGAGTGGCGGCGGCTGGTGGCGGTGATGGCCGGTGATGGCCGGGGTTGCTGAGGGGGTGGACCAGGTAGCGGTCTGGGCCTGGAGTGGTTGTGGGGATTGTTTTGAGGGGTTTGGAGTCCCAGGGCCAGGGCTAAGTCCCAGGAGTTGGTAGTGGGTCATGACAGCGGTGGTTCTATGTTGGCGTTGTCAAAGGAGCAGCCAGATGGGGGTCCTGAGGGAGCAGAGGGTTGCGGTGGTCCTTGGGGAGGGGGTAGTCAAGGTGCACTGAGAGCTGCAGGTTGGCAAAGGAGTGGTGGGTTGTTGTGGGGAGGAGGTGCATTGCTATGGGGATGGCACAGATCAAAATAGAGGAGGGGCAATCACGTTGGAACTCTGGAGCAAGGGCTCCACCAGGGGCCAATCTGCCACTGAGGGCCTCTAGTTTGTTGATGTAGGAGAGAGTGCGGGTAGAGGCATGGTTGTTGTCGGTGGACAGGGGGGCGAGGAGGAGTGTCAGGGTGGGAGTTGGTGTCAGTGGGTTGTCCCCAAGTGTGGAAGGTGCTGGGGAGTGAATTCACATGAGGACGCGCTGAGAGACCAATAGTGTAGGCAGTCCTCCAGTGGGATTGAGGGCTTTTAGAATGTTTGATGCCGCTTTGAGCTCCTCCTGCTGGCAGGGTACTAGGGCAGGGACAGGGTCCCAGGGCTCAATTGGTTTCTTGCACTGCACGTGGAATAAGCGTGCAGGGTCCATGGAGTTTTTGAAGTGCCAGAAAGTAGAGCTGGTGTAGATCTTGTCCACCAGGGTGTGCAGTTCATCCCAGAGGTTGAGATCCACCTGTAGTGTGTTCTGGGCACTTTCAGAGATGGCTCCGCATTGGTAGAGCTCATGAAATTCAAAGAGGCAATTGGCCCTTTGCTCCAGGGTTCCAAAGAGGTTGTAGTGTCCTAAGCTGATGAGGAGAGTGCAAGCATGTTTTGCAAACTCTGCTGGGGATATGTGAAGTGAGCAGAGGACCTCATCATGCAGTTGGATGTATGCTTCAACCCGTTGGTGGTCCAGAGGAGAGGGGGGTGTGTGGATGGGTGGTGCTGCAGGAGTTCGAGGCCAGGGAAGGTAGCAGGTGTCAGAGTAATCCTGAAGAGGTGGGGGCAGGGCAGAGGCAAGTTGGGCATAGTATTGGTCCAGAGCAAAGAAGGCACTGCTAGTGTGCGCCAGGGCCAAGAGTGCTCGGGCACCAAGCAGTGTCTCCAGCATACCTCTGGGTAGGACCCATTGATGGGTTCCTGCTGTTGCCTGAAATAAGTTGCATTGCCAGTTCTGAGGAATACCTTGACTGATGGAGGGGCTATAGGGTACCTGATTCTGATCTGGAGCCCAATATCTAGGGACAAGAGTGGGGTAATGTTCAATTGAGGGAGCCGGATACAGGAGCTGTGGAGTACTCATAGCATAGTAGTTATCAGGCACATGTCTTTTGTAAGCATTGGTCTGATAGCTGGTGGGCTGGTAGGTGTGTGTGTAAGTGGCCATAGTGAACAGTAGAGTAAGGTGGAAGTCTTGATATTATGTCAGGTTCCACTGACCATGGAGGCTCAGTCCACTGGGCGAATACCATACATGGTGCACACAATGTCTACAGACACAGTGTACCATCAAGAGCGCGAGGTGTAGGACACCGAAGTGGGGCCAGAGATGTGAGCAGAGGTCTGCTGATAACACCAGGCAGGGAGGTGAGTGCTGGTGAGGGGTGGAAGATGAGTGCCAGGGGTAGGCGCAAGTCCCAGGGGTGTGAGAGAAGGAGACAAGCAAGCGCCAGTGTGCAAGCAAGTTCCAGGGATGAACAAATAGAAAGCTGGGGTGAGTGCGGAGACTTAGCAAGTCCCAGGGGCGGAGGTGGGAGACATGGAGATCTAACAGGCCAAAAAAGGAAAGAGCCAAGATAAGATAAGGGAAAGGGGAAACAAAACAAGTCAAGACTGAGGCGAGAGATGAGAGAGGAAAAGGAGAACTTAGAGGCTTGACGCAAAAGAGAATAAAGCAGAGATAGAATTAGGGTATGAGATGAGTAGAGATGATGAGAACAAAACAATACAAGATGAGTACAATACAAAATGAGACAGAGTTGGAAAATGGAGACTGAAACATGTGGGACTATGAGACAGACAAAACACAAGAAACAAGATGAGAAGTATGGCAATATCAAGACCAGAGTACTACTTGCTACTCTATGACTTATATACTGTATGGTAGGTAAGCCCCAGAGTTTAGGCCCAGGTCCTGGTAACAAGTGGCAGTGCCAGAGCTTGAAGTGAGACCTGGGGATTGCGCAGGGCAGTGGTGGAGGTTGAGACATGTTGCGCAGCATGAAAGATCTTGCTTTGGAAGCGCAGAGACATGTAGCGGTGAGGCAGTGAGGAGGTGAGCGGAAGCAGGGCATGGTGTATGGAGGTTGGGTTGGCAGTGATGCGTGATTGTGATGTGTGATGGAGGTCTTGGCACGGGCTGGGGGGAGTGCTGGGTGTTGTAGTGCTGGTGCTAATGTGGCGGCTGTAATTGAAGAAGCATCGGGGATGGCCAGGGCTGGCGCTGATGTGGCGGTCATGGGCAGTGGTGGCTGGAAAGATGCTGGGGGTGGTGGTGGCTGATGGCAGTGACAGGCAGTGATAGCCAGGGGCTGCTGAGGTGGTTGGTTGGGTAGTGGTCCGGGCCCAGGACAGTTGTGGAGGTGGGTTTGAGGGGGTTGGAGTCTTGGAGCTGGGGCTAAGTTCTGGAGGTTGGTAGCGGGTCGTGACATGATAGGCATATTTATATATGATGTGTAACTTTACAAAAGGCAGGTGATAAGCTGCAATGACCACAGGATACTCCTCAAGAGAGGGAGTGCCTAGTGACCTCTGTAGAGGTTAATGGGCATCCAGTGTGGATGCTGTAGGACTCTGGAAGTACCACTATGAGCATTACACCCTAGTTTGCACATGTGAACACTATATGTATTCATGAGCTTATGGAGCCAGTAATGCTCCAGCTGAGCACTGTGGGAAGTCATGCCATTGTACAATTTGGCATGGAGATGAAGGTCAAAATGTTAGGATAGCCAATAAAGGAAGCAAGCTCCAGAGTGAAGGTGGAGGACCTCGTAACAGATAAGGTTGAAGAGAAATGACAGAGTGCCATGAGTGCAGCAAAAACAACTGACAGGGTAAGATCCTTTTGGGATTGACCAGTGCCGCCGCCAAACATGCAATGGGCTTATGACCTGCATATGCCACCAGAGTGGAATGATGGTAGCACAGAAGTGGGCTGGGCCATGTTGATCCATTGGAAAAGTGTATTGTCAACCTTGTGCTGATGAGATATCAGAACCATCGGATATAACATTTGATGGAAATTTGCTAAAAGTGGGGAATGTGCAGTGGTCAACAAAGTTGACAGTATCAAAGCCTCTTCTGAGGCTGAGGATGGAAGACACTGGAGAAGTGCATTTTTATGTGCTTAGAGAACAATTTGAACCTGTGGTTCAACCATGCCAGAAGTGCATAGATAAAGAAAAGGTGAAGGCTCATAGCCTATCAGATGATGAAATCCTGTGGCTGCACCAGCAATGGCAGCAGGAATTTGTGGATATTGTCAATGAGACAAAGGGGGAGCTTCCTCCATGGAAGGAAGTGAACCATGAAATTAATCTCATAGATGAAACCAAGCAGTACAAGTATCACTTGCCTTGCTGTCCATGAGCACTACAGGAGCAGCTTTGTGACAAGACAAATCACTATATCAATGCCAAGTGGTGGGAACCACGGCCAGCAATGCAGGCGGCACCTTTGCTGTGCATTCTTAAGAAAGATGGAACACTATGGAATGCCTTGAATGCACAACAGTGCAATGACAACACCATCAAGGATGTGATGCCACTTCCAGACCAGGAAGTCATCTGTGAGGATGTCACAAAAGCTAGGTATAGGTCAAAAATTAACCTGACAAACGTTTATGAACAGGTATGCATACACATACAAGACATTCCAAAAACTGTTTTCATGTCCCTGATGGGGACATTTGTCAGTAATATTATTCAGATTGGTGACTGCAATGCACCAGCAATGTTCCAGAGGTTAATGACTTCCATATTCCAAGACGTCATCCAAAAGTTTATGCATGTCTATCTAGACAATATCTTCATTTTTTCTGACTCCATAGAGGAGCACAAGCAGCACTTACAAGTCATGTTCAAACAACTGTGTAGAGTGAGCTTATACCTCAAGTGGAAGAAGTGTGAGTTATACACACCCAGTATTGATGGCTTAGGGCACGTCATAGATGCGCAGGGTATTCACCCAGACTCAGATAAACTCAATCATATTTGAGAGTGGCAAACGCCACATAACTACAATAATATCCAATGCTTTGTTGAATTGGTAAACTACATTGATAACTTTTTACCAGATGTTACGGCTTACACTGGCCCTCTCATGGCCATGACCCAGAATGGGTCTCCATCTCATTAGTGACTGCTACACCAGAGGTGTTTTGGGATGGTCAAACAAATCTGCACCAATTATTTGCCCAATTGACCTATGTCTTGACGAGCCTATATGGCTCATCTGTGACGTGCTAAAAACAGGTGTAGGAGCCATGTTTGGCCAAGGAAAGACCTGGCAAACCTGCAGACCTGCAGGGCTCATGTCGTGTAAGTTCATGACCATGCAACAGAACTATGCAGTACACAAGTTGGAAACACTCGCTATCCTAGGTGCCCTCCTCAAATGGGAGGATAAGTTGATGGGCTATAAGATCCATATTATTACAGATCATAAGGCTTTGGAGTTTTTCAAAACTCAAGTGCATTTGTCCCCACAACAGTGTCAATGGATCAACTATATGTTGTGATACCAGTTTGACATAACATATGTCAAAGGAGAGCTGAGTAAGATTGCAGACCAGACTGTTTGTCACAATACTTTAAAAGTGATACGTGCAAGGACATTCATGACATTCATGACTTTGTCCAAGTTGACAAGCGAATTGACCCCAAGGGCAAAGATTTGCCTTTGCATTGGTTCCAGGAAATAGTGGAACAGTTCAAGCCATGCAGGCTTGCAAACTGGACCATAGCAACCAGCTCAAAGAGCAAGTAGAAACATGAGACCTTGAAGCTCAAGGTCTTGCTGAAGCAGAGCTGGCCGCTGCATGGCCACTAGTAGAGTCGTTGTCTGGTGAGGATGACCTGACCATTGGACAGGTGCTGGAGATTTCTGATCCTAGGCCTGGAGCTGTTGATCTAGGAGATGCACAGCTGCATGCATGTATCTGATGAGGATACTCACAAGATACCTTTTTTGTCAAGAAACTTGACAAACCTATGGAGCATCCATGCTTTGTCATGGAACAGAAACTTGTTTATATGACAAGTTCCACAGGTGCAAAGGTGCCTAACAATACTGGAACAAGCCCATAACATTTTTGGCACTTTGGATACCAAAAAACGCTTGAATATGTGTCTTGATCATATTGGTGGCTACAGATGACCAAGGAAACAGATCAGTTCTGTGAAACATGTGAAGCATGTCACCATTCAAAGACGCCAAACCAGAAACCAGCTGGAAAACAGTATTTGCTTCCTATCCCAGTGAAACCCTGGGACTCTATTGGTATGAACTTTGTTGAACCATTTCCTGTATCACATGGCTTCAACTACCTCTGGGTAGTTATATACCATATGACCAGTATAGTCCACCCTATTCCAGTTAATACAATGATAAAAGCATCAGAACTATCATGGATCCACCTCAAAGAGATAGTATGCCTACACAGCCTACTGAGCTCAGTGCCTACCCACTCAGTTGTAAGTGATCAAGACTCTAAGTTCACTTTGAAATGGTGGAAGGAGCTGCATAAGCTGCTTGGAGCAAAGCTGCTCATGTCAACTTCATTCTATCCACAAATGGATGGGCAGACAGAGCATATGAATTGGAACGTTGCACAAATATTCAGAGCATTTGTTTGTCCTGATCAGAAGGACTGGGTGGATCATATCCCACTAGTAGAAGTTGCAATCACTGCAAGTGTATCTGAAACTATGGGATATGCACTCTTTGAGCTCAACAATGGCTACATGTCATCAATGATCAAAGAACTTTGTACTGACAAAGTGATCCATTGTGGGATCAAGGACTTTGCGCAGAGTGCACTAATGAACTTGGTGACTGCACATGATGCAATTATTGAGGTGCATGTCTTTCAGGTGTGCCACACTGATAATCACTGGAGTGAGGAGCTAGCAATTGACAAAGGTAGTTTGGTGTATTTGTCCACCAAGGACTTGAATTTGTCCAAGGGATGGGCAAGTAAACTGTGCCCAAAATGGGCATGACACATTGTGCTGAAGTTTCATGTGTCACTGCTGCAACCATATCTGGTGAACAATGATGCGCTGTTTCTGAACTGCGCAACACCTGAGCCATACAATATTGGCACAGCCAATGACCAAGAATGTTTTGTAAATAACCTTATAGGTCATTGGTGGATGCAATCAGGACACCTGAAATTTGAGGTGCAATGGAGCTTAGGGGAAACTACATGGGAGCCCCTCAAGAACTGTAAATTGCTTGCAGTGATGGATAGATTGTCAGGTTTCACTGACCATGGGGCTTAGTCCACTGGGCAAATCCTTACGTGTGCACACAATGCCTACAAATGCAGTGGTATTGTCAAGAGCAAGGGGCAGGACTGGGGATGCAGGCAGCAGGTGAGCAAGAGATTGCTGGTCATGCTGGGGCAAGAGTGTGAATGCCAGGGAGGGGGAGGGCGGTTGGAAGATGAGTGCCAGGGAGTGTGTGAGTCCTGGGGGTGCAAGGGAAGAGTGGAAGACAAGCACCAGTGTATGAGCAAGTCCTGGGGCTGTTGAACAGATAGCCGGGGTGGGCAAGGGGACTTAGCAAGTCCCAGGATCAGAGATAGGGGTTTGGAGATCTAATCAAGCCAAAAGGGGAAAGAGTTAAGATGAGAGATGGAAGGGGAAATGGAACAAGTCAAGACTAAGGCAAGAGAAGAGAGAAGAGAGGAGAAAGCAAGAGACTTAGAGATTTGAGGCAGAGAGAGAGAGAGGAGAAGCAGAGTTTAGATTGAGAAGTATGAGACAAGTAGAGATGAGAGAAATGAGACAATACAAGACAAGTAGAGATGAGAGAAACAAGACAATACAAGGTGAGTACAAAACAAAAATGAGACAAGTCAGAAAATGGAAACTGGGACACAATAGACTAGGAAACAAGACCAAAACACAAAACTAGAGACAAAAGGTATGGCATTATCGAGACTAGAGTACTTGATGCTACTCTACAACTTATATACTGGACAGTAGGTAGGCCCTGGGGTACAGGTCTGGGCCCCAGCTGTTAGAGGTGGATCCTAGGACATGAGTAAGTACTTGATGAACCTCAGTTGGTGTGTACTTGACTCATATAGAACCTACCTAGAACATGAGTAAGTACTCAATGAACTAGGTAATGCTAGTAGGTATAGTGTCCGGTATATGTATGTATGTTCACTTACCCTCAGTTGTCATGTACTTGACTGAGGATGGTGTCTCTCTCTGGTATGTATATATATATATATATATATCAATTATATCAAGGGTGATACTGAATGAAAATGTTGACATATTGACCCTTCATCAGTCATCAAAGTTTGGGACACTTACAGTGTTTGCTGGCACAACACTAGCATCCAACACCAGTGACAAGTTGCAGTGCTGTGGATTGAGATGAAGCCTGGGGATTGTGCAAGATGGCGGTGGTGGTCAATGCATGTCATGTAGCACAAAGAAAGCTCCTCAAAGGAAGGCCTTGCTTTGGGAGCAAGCTACCACAGCCAGCTGAAGCGGCAAGGGCAGAAGTGCCCACCACAAGTCAGCTGGTATCACTGGTGGCTTTGTCATTTGACATGCCTGTGTGGCCTGTCAGGTTCCGCTAACCACGGGGGCTCAGTCCACTGGGTGAATACCTTACATGGTGATTACTGTGTCCATGGACACAGAGCACCGGTAGAGCGCAAGGCGTAGGAGGCCAAAGCAGGGCAGGAGAGGTGTGCTGGGGAGTGCTGGTAGCGCTGGATGAGTGGGTGAGTGCCAGGGGGGTGGAGGACAAGTCCCAGGGGATAGGCGCGAGTCTTGGGGGTACAGGAGGGTGGAATGAGCGAGTGCTGGTGCGCAAGCAAGTCCTGGGGTTCAAGAGATGACAGACGTGGGGACTTAGTGAGTCCTGAGAATGGAAACAGAGACGCAGAAATTAAGCAGGCCAAAAGGAGAAAGGGTCGAGATAAGATGAGGGGAGAGGGAACAGAACAAGTTGACATGGGGAACTGGAGACAGAAGAGACAAGAGAATTTAGAGTCGAGAGAGAGAGAAGAAGCAAAGTAGAATGGATTAGAGTACAAGACGAGTAGAGACAAGGCAAGGAGACAATACGAGGCAAGTACGATAAGAAATGAAGCAAGTGGAAATGATGAGACCAGAACACATGAGAAGACAAGACAGAGATGAAAACACAACAAAACAGTATGGGGCTATGGTAATATCAAGACTAGAGTACTACTTACTACTCTACGACTTATATACTATGCAGTAGGTAGGCCCCAGGGCTCAGGCCCAGGTTCCAGTGGCAAGTCGCAGCACCGGGGCTTGGGGTGAGACTCGGGGGCCATGCAGGGCAGGATGGGGGTTGAGACATGTCGTGCAGCGTGGAGGTCTCACACTGGGAACACAAAGACATGCGGTGGCAGGGCGGTGAAGAGGGGAGTGGGAGCGGGGCATAGCATGCAGAGGTCAGGTTGGCAGTGATGCATGATCATGATGCGTGATGGAGTCTCAGCATGGGCCAGGAGCAACGGGTGTTGCCGGTGCCAGCGCTGATGTGGCGGCTATGGGCAGTGTGATAGCCGAGGCCGGTGCTCATGTGGCAGTCATGGTGGTGATGGCCGGGGGAATGCTGCGAGTGGTGGTGGCTGGTGGCAGTGACAGGTGGTGATGGCCAGGGGCTGCCAAGGGGGTTGGCCGGGTAGTGGTCTGGGCCCGGGGCGGTCATGGGGGTCATTTTGGGAAGGGTTGGAGTCCTGGGGGTCAGTAGTGGGTCGTGACAGTCACCTATAGCAACACAGAGTGATAGATGAGTGATTACGCTCACAGTCTTGAGTTGAGACCCAGGCTTAAACACTGGGATGAGCATACTATAAACTGTACCATAGTCTAAAGAGGGGGTGTATAACCAGTGAGGTTACCTATACCATAGTAATTGCACTTAATGTGCGTATTGTATTGTATTTAGACACCGATGCACACCTTTGATGTGTGTCCATAGATTATATAAGACAATATCTTGTATTCACAATGTATCTAGTTGAAATCTGATATTCAGTCTGATTCAGCTACTATAAAGGTGACCTCTGGGAGCTGTGGCTCAATCACACAACTAGCAGAGGGAAATCCAAAGTAATATTAGGTACAATAATCAACAATACAATGGTAACTAATCACCTAGCAAAGGGAAATCCAAAGAGAACAAGTCTAAGGATTCCCACTGCTTGATGTGGCACATCAGCAGGTGGTGGAGGTGTGAGAACAACTGTACAGGTGACTGGAGCTAACCTTAATTTTGGACAATGCTTGAACAGGGAGTGCAGGAAGTTCTGGGGGTTTCTTAAAAAGGAAATGACCTCCAGCAATCTCCAGGGGTCTAGAACGAGCCCCAGGGTTTAGAGTGAGTCCTGGGGGTCCCATGGAGTGGCACAGGAGGTGCACTAGTCCCCTGACAGCTACTGCATGGAGCATGTAAGATTGTTCTATCTGTAGCCACCAGCTACAATGTAGCAGGCTGCAAATCTGTAAACTGTGTAGATCTGCAGAAGTATCCCTTGGTAACAGTACCCAAAAAGATAAAATCAGTTTCATCTCTAATATCCTAATGTCTGAGTATAGAATAGGTGATGCATCCACCTTGACCTCTCCTGCAGGTACAGGCAACAATATTCCCATCATCTGCTTTGCAGATAATCCTCTAAGCATGCCAAAGCCTTGACTGGCATAGTGGCTGACACATCTCAACTATCATTGTGTTTTTTTGAGGGAACATACTCCAATGCCTCTTATTGTCCCCAAACACATCAGATGACTTGTTGGCTAGGGTGTCATCCATTTTAGACCAAGTGCTTCAGAAATTTTCAGTGGTGTTGCAAAAAATGCTCAAGAAGGTGATAGATTTTGATAAAATTGAACATTTTCTGGGAATAGATAACTGAAAGCTCAGAACCAGAACATATAAAAAAATGTATCATAGTTACAAGAAATTCTTAACCATACTTCACACTTATCAATCATCTGAGTATTCAACGAAGTATGTAACAAGAAAAAAACTGATGCAAATGGATAATAATAGTCTTTTATAGGTGTTATAATACTTTAGTCTGTTACAACAAGGGCACCATAGTTGTGGGCAAGAACAGGAGGTAGACTCTGGTTATCACCATAAACACTCATAGAAGATGCTTGGAGGCAAACATACACCTTTCCATATAGTTGCATGGAGCCCAGTGGCTCTAGCAGAGCAGACAGTACAAGCCTGTTCTATTTTCGGCCTGGCAGAGAGGAAGAACATCTTAAAATGCCTGCCATAAACAGCTTACAGCTTTCTAATATCATAGAGCCAAGGAAGGCTAGTGCTCAGAATATTCAACTTATATGTTGGGCATGGAAATGCAATGAGTATTTGTCATGACCTGCCACCAACCCCCGGGACTCAGGCCTGGCCCCAGGACTTCCACCCCTCAAACCCACCCTCATGACTGCCCTGGGCCTGGGCTACCTGGCCAACCACCTCGGCAACCCCTGGCCATCACCGCCCATCACCACCAGCCACTGCCACCCCTGGCATCCCCTCAGCCATCACCACCGTGACTGCCACATCAGCGCTGGCCCCAGCTATCACATCACCCATGACTGCCACATCAGCGCTGGTGCTGGCAACACCTGGTGCTCCCCTGGCCCATGCTGAGACCCTCATCACACATCATGATCATGCAACACCACCAACCCAATCTCCACACGCTGTGCCCCACTCCCACTCACCTCCTCACTGCCTCGCCGCTGTGTGTCTCTGCATCCCCAGTGCAAGACCTCCATGCTGTGTGACATGTCTCAATCCCTACCACCACCCCATGGAATCCCTGGGTCTCACCCTAAGCCCCAGCACCATAAGCCACCACTGGGACCTGGGCCTGAGCCCCGGGGCCTACCTACCACACAGTATATAAGTCGTGAAGTAGCAAGTAGTACTCTAGTCTTGATATTACCGTACCTCTTGTATTGTTTCACCATGTTTTGTCTCTGTCTCATAGTCTTGTGTGTTCCGGTCTCTGTTTTTTGACTCTGCTCCATTTCTTATCATACTTGTCTTGTATCTGCTCCTATTTGTCGCCTCTACTCATCTCATACTCTAATTCCATCTCTGCTTTACTCTTCCTTTCCTTGCCAACTTCTAAGTTCCCCTTGTCTCTTCTGTCTCCTGCCTCAAGTCTCAACTTGTTCTGTTTCTACTTCCCTTATTTTATCTCGACTCTTTCCCCTTTTGGCTCACCTGATCTCTGCTCCTCTCACTTCCATCCCTGGGACTTGCTAAGTTCCCGTGTTCACCCACTCTCATTTTGTTGATCCCCAGGACTCACTCACGCACCAGCGCTTGCTCGTTCCATTCTTTTGCCTCCCTGGGACTTGCGCCTGCCCCTGGCACTTGTCCTCCACCCCTCACCAGCACTCGCCCTCCCTCCCAGCATTACCAGCGGCCCCCCACTCATGCCTCCTGCTCTGCTTCAGTCTCCTATGCCTCATGCTCCTGCCAGTATGCTGTGTCTGTGGACACAGTGCTCACCACATAAGGTACTTGCCCAGTGGACTGAGCCCCCATGGTCAGCAGAACCTGACAGTATTAATTTGTGGTGATGGACTATCCCCTGAAAGTAATAAAGTAGATGAATTGATAGCACATGTAATACATTATAAGAAATCATTGAAGACTGCTCATTGTTTTGAGCAGCATAGTTCTTGGCCTCAAGTAGTATGCAGCCCTCAGATTATTGCAAATCAAAAATGTTGGGTACATTTCCAGTCAAGAAGTCTGACTTAGAAAACAGCTACAACCCTTGATCTGTGGTGACACAAGATATATCAAATCATAATAAATTTAATCCTCATAGGTTTAGAGGCAGGAGTGAGGATTAAAGACTAATGCCAACCAGAGACAAGGCTAAGCATGAGCTGTACTAAGGAGCAGAAACCAAGTCTTGTGAGGTTGGACAATAGAAGTGATGTGATGTGTTATGCCTGTAGTAGGAAGTCTTACAACCCCCCAGCCTATCTCTGATCCCAAACCCTGGCCACAGGACTTCACCTCCCTAATTGGTCTTCATTCAGCCCCAGGGCATGCACCAACTGGCCCACTACATTCATGGCCATCACCACCACTGTCAGGTTCTGCTGACCACGGAGGCTCAGTCCACTGGGCGAATACCTTACATGGTGATCACCGTGTCCATGAACGCAAAGCACTGGTAGGGCATGAGGCGTAGGAGGCCAAAGCGGGGCAGGAGCAGTGTGTTGGGGAGTGCCGGTAGTGCCAGTGAGTGGGCGAGTGCCAGGAAGGATGGAGGACGAGTGCCGGGAGTAGGCGTGAGTCCCAGGGGTATAAGAGGGTGGAACGAGCAAGCACCAGTGCGTGAGCAAGTCCCGGGGTTCAGAGAGATAACAGGTGCAGGGACTTAGCGAGTTCTGGGGATGGAGCAGAGATGCGGAAATTAAATGGGCCAAAAGGGGAAAGGGTCGAGATAAGATAAAGGAAGAGGGAACAGATTAAGTTGAGATGAGGAGTCGGAGACA
>JABCKQ010008914.1:0-13864 GCA_018857305.1 Termitomyces sp. T159_Od127 | reverse complement strand
GGCCTGTGCGAGCAGCTCGGCTGGCGTGGGCATCGTAGAGGGAAGCAAGGGGACACGCGTCGAAAGCGTGGGAAAATCAAGATGACGCGTCCTGCCTCGACCACAATGGCAAACGACGTCATGCTTCCGAGACCGAACCTCGCGCTTGGTAACTCGTCTTGAGTCGTCGATGGAGACGTCCCACGTCGACGAGCTCAAAAAGGTCGATTTCACCATCAGACATTTTGGTCGACGAAATTCAGCAACATCCAGTCATGTGACTAAAGGATAACTATTATCTTCATTAAGAAGTAAACAAATTGGGGCAGTGGTACTATCATGCACATTGGGTATCAAAGATGTGTAATAAAACTGGCGTACTAACATGTTTCTTTTTCAGTATTTCCTAAGGAAACGTTATCGGGTGCTAACAGTAATGTTAGATACAATGCAAGCTTGGATCCTCAAAGGATTAGTAAATTAGCCCGGTGATGTGGTGATTATACGTAAGTAGAACACAAAATCTATATGAAATGCTCTGGAATTAGACAGTTCTAAAATTGACATAACCAATAGTTGTCTCAAGTTTCATGTGAGTTGGAAGACTAGAAACAAAGATATGAAAGCCAGTGTGAATGTTGTGACAATACAACGCTTGACCTGATTTCATACCCCATCAATGTGTGGTGAACCCCTGGTCATATCGGACCCTCATCAAGGAGCTTAATCACTCTTTTCTCAACAGTTAAATACCTCTTGTTCTCCGACGATTTTGCATCTGTAGTAATATCTGGTGTGCAGAATATCATTTCGTTGAATCTTCAAAGGCAATTACGGCCTATTCTAAGCATCAAAAAAGTCTTTGAGATAGAAACTGGTCTCTTTCAATGGTGGAAGACCTGGCGCAGCATAGAGTATTACGCAGATGGACAAATGCAATATATTAGAGACCAAGTTCGAGATCATCAGAAAAATAATTTAGTCAATGTAATATATTTGAATAAAACATACCCGAGTTCGAGATCAGAAGTAAAGGTACCAGTGATGTCATATTAATTTATTCGTAGTGGTCAGTCGCCACTTTCTGCGACAAGTTCACTAACAATTCCCCTTACTGAGCCAACTTTCTACGTATATAGGCGATTGCAATCGTTGAAGGGACCATCAAGCCAAGAACACGTGATACTCTGCCAAGTCACATGGTTGTGAAGACGTTTGGTCGGGGGTTCAACGGTTTTGCAAAAACCACTCTGAAAGAAACAAACCTTATTGTTTCGCAATGCTGGTATGTCTTGTATTTCTTCGCCTTTGACGTGGATGAGCTTACTCTGTGAAAAATTCCACTAATTCTCGCTCTCTAGGAGAGTATCGTGGTTCATTGCGGCGCAAATCCTCCCGAGGATCAACTACTGGTACTCTAAATACTGCGACTTCTTCAAAATGGAACTTCCATTCGAGCACACACTGAACACTTACTCGATGCCATTCAATACCGTCCTAAAGTTTGGTGAGCGCACCCGTGAGGAAGAAGCACTTTCAATGAAACTCTCTCACTTTCTCGGACTTCCTGTCCCGAGAGTTTTGTTTTATGCCAACTGTCCAGACTCAGAACTAGGTGCGATTTGGATGACGCGTATACCCGGTCAAATCTTATCGCAGGAATGGCCAAACCTCTTGGATAGCGAGAGATCTACGATCATGGACGAAATACACCAATGTCTCCTTCGCCTGCGGGATTGTAAAAATCCTCGCAGCCCAGAGATATCTTCCATCACTGGCACGTACATCAAGACCTTCCGCGCTTGCAATGGTGTAATTCCTCCCTGTGCTGACAAGTCCGAGTTCTTGCGATATCTTCTTGATGCCAGGAACCCTACAATGCGTGACCGATCAGATGAGAGTCGAGCTAAATTTGATCAAGATACGAAAAAATTCGAACCTTTGGCAGACATGTCGCATTCCATTGTCTTTGCACACGGAGACCTTATGCGGCACAATATCCTCGTGAAGGATGGACATCTCTCCGGTATCGTTGACTGGGAGTGTGCGGGATGGCTTCCAGAGTATTGGGATTATACTACTATGACCTTTCGTGGGTTTGTGGCGCCTTCGTCGTGGAACTTTTACGTCTACAACAATCCTGCTTTCAAATATCACGCGGAGCTGATTTGTGATCACGCCCTCGTGATCACGCCCTCGCCTCTTGCACAAGCTCATCTTTTTCTTATTGATAGTTATCCCCACGGATATCTAGGCTTTATGCATTTAACTGGAACCTCAAATGACATCTCACGAATGCTAATTTTTCCAAGGCATTCTTCAAGTCATGTAGAATATTTGTAAAGCGCGCTTCATCACCTAACAAGGTAACGTTCCACGCTCTGAGGATCGTATTATCCTGTCATCTTTCTCTCTCTCCTCGCTGTTGGTGCAAGGCTACATTTTTCAAACAACATCAGTCGCCCACAAGAAACCTTATTGAAGCCATGAGACGAGCCTACTTCCGCATTACCCACTGGTCACGTGACGTTAGACGTAGGAATTCAGATCTCACTGCCGAGGCCGGAACGTGTTTCCCTTGGGAAAAGCGACAAAGAAAGCTGTCATGCTACTTCCATGTCATTTTTGATGAGAAATATGTAAACAACTTCTTGTAGTAAAGGTCAGGAAATTATATACATTCATCCAGTCTGTTTCCTGCAATAAAATGATATCTCTTTACCTCTCTCTAGCCATCAGAAACAGCGTGGAAATTTTGCGAATATTTAATTACATATTTTTTAGAAAAAATAAACTAAATATCAAAAGACAGAACCTTTTTCTTTCTATCAACACATCGTCATCTCATACATATGTTTCTTTTTATACGTTGAACTTTTAATCATAGTGAGACACACATTACTCACAATTGTCTCACCAATTGAATAATAGGAGTATATAGTATTGTCGTGAGTTCAGGTCATACTTGACTCGTGGGTGGATATCCCCCTCTGTCCTAGAAATTCCAGGGTTGGTAGCCATGTGCTAGTGATGTTTCCTCCCAACCATTTTTCTAGGACTCAAAGGCTTGAATGCCAGGATATTGCCACTATGAGGGGTTGATCTGCTTCCATCTGGGCCAGTCAGGTTTACTTTAGGAGACATTCAACCAAGCCACAGTGGCTTAGTGGAATGTCTTCTAACAGAGGCCTGACACAATCTGAAGGCTCATGGGTCATGTCATGGATTTAGCTAATGTCTCTACCAAACCTCATTATTACAGGACCTAGTGCAGCTACAAGCAATACCTACCATGTTGAGCTGCATTAGTGAGGATTTTGACATTTCATGTTTCTCTGTTTTGTTTTGTTTTTGTGACAAATGTATTTTAGTTATACATAACATATGGGTGAATGATCAAATGATCAAATATTGATGCGAAGTTGAAAGCTTAGTTTAATAGAATAGTTGACCTTCGACAAAAAAAGCCAAAATTTTAGTTTACAAGCTTTCTATTCACTAAGTTACAATGGGCTAATTATTGCACACAATGTACACTTTGAATAAAGCAATTAAAATAGTTTTATTCCATTTTCTTCTTGACTTGATCTGGTTCACAAAAGATGCCATGCTCCCTGGGGGCTCCAAGCCATAGCAGGTAGGTACCTGCTGACTCCCATGCTTTCCCCTCTCCTTGATACTCCTCTTGGCATGCATGGACCACCGCAGTCATGGCATGATTTTTGCATATGTTTCCGCCGGTTTTGCACGTACCTGGACTCCGCATTCTTGGCGTCCCGCGTGTATTATTTTTGCCATCAAACTCGGTTTGCCACCTCCATTCTTCTTCTCCTCCCTTGTCTCTCCTTCCTTCCCGCCCTAATCGTCCGGGGTTTGCGTCGGTGGGTAGGGTTTTTGGAGTTGGTTGGAAGTAGTGAATGACGTTTGGAATTTGGGTTTGTGTTGACATGATGCCGATTTGATTGCAGTGATGTCGGATCGGACTTTATTCGATCCGGTAAAGCACTGCCACCCTCTCGGCTATCACTCCGATTCCGTGACATCAACCCTCGGCCCAGTTCCTCAGCTCATCGTATTCGTAGGCTCATTGGTGATTCTTTTTCGAGTACGTGCACAATGTCTACAGTTCTCGACACGTATGCTTACAGTTTTCAGTATGTATATATTTTGTTTATTTTGTTTTCGGCTTTCGTTGCTCTTTCTTCTGGCCCCGCTTTCGAGGCCGGCGTGTCAATATGTTTCTCTCTATTTCTTTTTTCTTGCCAGAAAATGTATTTCAATCATGAAATTGTACTCCGAACATGACATCTGGGTAAAAATATTTCTCCATGACGTTGGTAGAGCATACGGGTATAGATCCAGTGATCAACAGGACGACAGATCTCTTGGAAGAGGTACAAAGAACAATCAAACGAGGGCGGGAGGCCGCCAGGTCGAAACGTTCGTCATCATTGGCAGCAGTAAGGAAGAGTAAATGGTCGTTATCGGATGATGTAAGTACCGTTGCAGTAATTATAGTGCTTTGATATAACAAGCAGGCCTGTGAATACAGTGCTGGTCACATCAACCTTGGGCTGTGATTACAAGATAGATTATATCATCCTGCCAGCCTCAGGTACATTCGACATCAGCAAGAGCTAGAACGGATGTATTTTGCATATCGGAGCCGTTGTTGGCTTTAGTCTCGAGGCCTTGGTAAGGATGAGAAGGTAAAGGCGGATTCGTGCATTTTCATTCTGACCTTGGGACCGGAAGACCTCTCCAAGTGGATATACTTCCTGTGTGCCTTGGAATAGCTGTCTAGTATTCTTACGTGAATTCAACCTAGGCCAGAATCATAAAGACACGAATGTCAAGAAAGTGTGCAAGACTCAACATACATGACCTGCAGAACACGGACAAACGTATGCCATGTCTGAAAATGAATGATAGAAGTAGGCATAGACTTGCCAGCATAGAGTTAACGTAAACTTAGAAAAATAAGCAGAGGATGAGGGAGATCCCAACCTTTACACATACCTTTCCCTTGGATTTCCGTGAGCGCTGATTGTAACTGTCATTCATAAGCTAATGATCGATGCATCTAGACACACCGGCATAAATGACACTTGTGGGTGGTGTGGTGTAGAACTGACAGCCATTGGGAAATCAAACATTATAGATCTTGTAGAATGACTCACAACGATCAAGGTACATCCTGCGATTATGCTGGATACAAATCCAACGTTTATGCTACATGACATGATCATGGGGACGAACCAACTCCAGAAAGACACCTGCCTGTAAATTATAAGACGATTGATGACGTTCGTCGACCTAAGGAACGGATAAGATATATACAACTCCATATCTCGAAACATCAGGCTCACGGTTGGAAACCTGTACGCATCCTGGAGAGGAAATAGACTAAAGAGACACTGATAGTTGAATCGCATATGATGGCCATGATCAGATTGGCTGAAAAAAAGTCCTGAATTTGACATGAAGATTGATTGAAAGGAAAGAAGAAACAAAAGCACTTGCTCGTTGAGCTGTTAGTTTCATAGTGTCAATAGAGGGATTTCCATATCTAGATCGTCAGAAATGAATAACTTGGCACACACAACAAGGAAAGTGTACTAACGTAAGAACGTTCATCGCTTGTAGATAAGGAACATTAATCACTTTCTCCCAATGTGGTGGGAAATTGGCTCTCACTGAGACCAGCAGCTGATACGAAATCAGTATACAGGTGTAAGGCACATGACTTTTGAGTCACCTAATTGGCCAGCCGACAGAGAAAGCTACAGGCTACGTCAAACACATTCGCAGGAGACATGATAGGAGTATGGATACTATGAACGCAGCGATAATGCTTCCCCATTGATGCCAAGTGCTGACTAGAATAGACAGATGAGATAACCCAAGATACCGGATAGATCTACTCACGTCGATAGATTCTCCATGCATAGAAACTTTGGAATTAATGAACGTCAGATGGGTCTGACTATATAATAAGTATCTATATCTATACCTCTGAACAATAAAGGTGACAACAAACTGTATAATGATCAATAACACAATACCTCTTATACGAGTCTAAACACACCATAATCGTCAGGGACAGCTGTCTTTAAATCAACGTTGAAAGAGCATTCAACAAATGATTGTCACATACAGCAGTTCCGCTGATAATAGTGAGCTGGCTTTGACCAGTGGATAATGATATAGGACGCACTAGGCAATGGTGAGCCTTTTTGAAACGTTATCTGGAAACTTGCCAAGGATGAATAAGTAATGTGTTGCTTGTCCTAGAGCGGCAACATGCACGGTCTCCAGGAAGCTAGTTCGACATATTTGTATTCAACGCGCAAGAAATGTGGATGTCAGGCAACCAACAAGAGTATCGTGACCTTTAGATAGAAGGGTCAGTAGATGAGTCTGAGTGTTTGTCAAAGAGGAAAAATTTGAAAACGCACTACGATTCTCAACAGCAGATGATCTTCTCGATATATGCGAAAATAAAACAATGTTTGTGAGCATGTAATCCCAAATAGACTGAGTCGCGGATATGGTAAGTCACTGTGCAAGGATTTAAACTTTGTCTTACGGAAGGGTAGCCATAATGCCTACATTGGACCTATAGTCAGGGCCAACTTGTAGATACAAGACAACGTACCAGCAAGATATGTTCCCCCTATACTACCTGTATCAGTCATTCAGAAAGAAGTAATAGTTTAAGTAAGTTTATTTTTCGATTATGCTCCTATTTAATAGGGCGGACGTCTGCACGTGACAATGGAGATCGATCTGAGCACTTTACCCTTGATCACTTACTTTTACATACTCCAGATCTACCCTTACCCTACCCCTCCCTGCTGTGTGTGGGATAGGATAGGTGCAGAGTCTGGATCCGAGTTAGGGTAGAAAAAAATTTTACCTTGGGTTTACCCCAAACAATTGATGAGCTTGACTCATAGCAGACAAAGCTTGTGTAAGAGTAGCTCTCCTTGAGCCCTACTTCACTAAACCAGAACCCGATAGATAGGGACGTAGTGTATTTTCAGGAAGAAAATAAGAACTACCGAACTATTACCCCCTCTTCTCTATTTATATGAGTTCTCTTTTTGTTTAAGGCTTCGATCCCGCCCCCTTTTCCCAACGGAATCGTAATTTACATCCGAACACCTTCCGGCTTCGGGCCGGTCATGTTACTTCTCACCTGGCTGTAAGCGGTACGCTTACAGCTTGCTACTCAGGTTAGATGCCTTTTGGTTGTGTCATCTTGAAAAGTTAGTAAAGTCTTTCTGTGGCACCTGGCTTTGGAGAGACAAGTGTCTGCTTGGTATGCAACAGTTTCATTGATATGAGAAAATATTTCATCTTTTTCACCTATTTCTGGCTCACAGACTTTTGCTATTAGAACTTACTCATGTTCATACCTGCCAAATATGGTCAACAATAATTTTTGTATCATGATACCAGCCAGACTGTCAGGTTCCGCTGACCACGGGGGCTCAGTCCACTGGGCAAATACCTTATGTGGTGGTAATCACCGTGTCCACAGATGCAGAGCACCGGTAGGGCATGAGGCATAGGAGACTGAAGTGGGCGGGAGCAGTATGTTGGGGAGTGCCGGTAGTGCCGGTGAGTGGGCGAGTGCTGGGGAGGGTGGAGGACGAGTCCCAGAGGTTGGCGCAAGTCCTGGGGGTACAAGAGGGTGGAATGAGTGAGCGCCAGTGCGTGAGCGAGTCCCAGGGTCCAAAGAAATAATGGGTGCAGGGACTTAGCGAGTCCTGGGGATGGAAACAGAGACATGGAAATTAAGCAGGCCAAAAGGGGAAAGGGTCAGGATAAGATAGAGGAAGAGGGAACAGATTAAGTTGAGATGAGGAGTCAGAGACAGAAGAGCCAAGAGAACTTAGAGTAGAAAGGGAGAGAAGGGCAAAATAGAATGGATTAGAGGACGAGATGAGTAGAGACGAGGCAAGGAGACGATACGAGGCGAGTACAATAAGCAAAAGAAACAAGTAGAAATGATGAGACTGGGACGCACAAGAAAACGAGACAGAGATGAGAACATAATGAAACAGTACCGGGCTATCGTAATATCAAGACTAGAGTACTACTTACTACTCTACGACTTATATACTACACAGTAGGTAGGCCCCAGGGCTCAGGCCTGGGTTCCAGTAGCAGGTCGCGGCACCAGGGCTTGGGGTGAGACCCAGGGGCCGCATGGGGTGGAGTGAGGTTGAGACATGTCACGTGGTGTGGAGGTCTCATACTGGAAACGCAGAGACACGTGGCAGTGGGATGGTGGGGAGGGAGCGGGAGTGGGGCCTGGCATGCAGAGGTCAGGTCAGTGGTGATGCGTGATCGTGATGCGTGATGGGGGTCTCGGCACGGGCCGGAGGTGATGGGTGGTGCCAGCACTGGTGTGGCGGCTATGGGCAGTGTGATAGCCAAGACCGGTGCTGATGTGGTGGTCATAGCAGTGATGGCCGGGGGATGCTGCAAGTGGCAGTGGCTGTGGTGGTGATGGGCAGTGATGGGCAGTGATGGCCGGGGGATGCCGCAAGTGGTGGTGGCTGGTGGCGGTGACGGGCGGTGATGGCCGGTGATGGCCAGGGGCTGCCAAGGGAGTTGACCGGGTAGCGGTCCGGGCCTGGGGCAGTCGTGGGGGTCGTTTTGGGAGGGATGGAGTCCCAGGGCCAGGGCTGAGTCCTGGGGGCTGGTAGCGGGTCGTGACAGTTGGGGTGACTGATCAGCTGCTAACATTGTTCAAATCCACCACATTTATCATTGTTCAAATCCACCTCATACATCACCAGAAAACAGTTGAGACAACAACTGCAGAGGCAATATTCTTACAAAATCTCTTTCAAAAGAACTCCATTATATGTTCATTTTGACACTCGGACTTTTCACAATTCCATGATTCTGTGAATACTTCATTGCCAGTGGATTTGTGTTATGGGACTATGTCCTATGAGTTCATCACCAATATAGTCACATGCATATGGACTTATAGTTCGATTGGCTGTATTTACCTCCTCAGTTGTTCTTAGCCACTGGAGATACGTCGTTATCATTACTGTTTCTATTCTCTCTAATATTTTACTCTAGTCAATCCTTGTATAATTGTATTATTGTCTAGGTAATATAGTTGTTCTTAGCCACTTGGCATACACTGAGGAGTCAATCCTTGTATTATTGTCTAGATACGGCGCAATATATTGCTTGCACCAGAATATCCGTTGTAGAAGAGCAGCATGGATTCCATACTGGAAGGAAGGCAAGGCGGGGAATTTGGAGTTGAGAGATATCTGATCTCAGTATGATTCCGACTGCTCTTGAGGTGCAGTAGCAAGGACACTCAGACTGACGACCTGGTTGTCCGGGCAAAGAATAAAGGAAGCTGTATGTGGTTGCTACTTCCCAGCTCTTGGGATGGCCCAAATGCAAGTGGTTGTTCTATGCAAATCTGTATTCTACATCGCATACACAGATTTATGGCGGTATACATGTTATTTAAGTCCCTTTAGTATTCCCTTTGAAGACGGGCCAACTACAAAGGCATGAGCTTTCATATTGGACCTCGAGTGTCCAATACTGTAGTGTTTGAGGCAACATATTCTTCAACCTCTCGAAAGACTTTTCAAGGTATATCTTTTCTCTCGCTTTTAACACTTCCAAAGGATGCTCTGCATAGTCCCAGGAACGGTGTAGGATAGGAAGGTCAACAATCAGCTTTGGATCTTTCAGAACCATTGCCGACAGTACATCATCCACCAGCGGCCCTCCTGTCCATCTTTCCAACTCATATGGCCAAGTCATTCCCAATCTCAATCGACTCAGGTTAGGTTTCGTTTTCAAGCCTTGCAACAATGACATGATGGTAGATTCTTCGACCGGTGTAACGTCAATTTCTTGCAGGTTTGTGTTGTGCGGGAATGTAAGAAAGTTATGATAAACTGCAGCAAGATCAGCTTACTAGCTTACAATGCGATGCAAGGAAAAATCTCACCAATATCTGTATCTGGCAAAGGAACACCGGCTTTTGAGACTCGAAGGTTTACCGCTCACAAGTTCGCGCCAGCCGTCTTCAAGAGCTCTCCGCATACTTTCAGTTCTTCGGTATTACAGTATAATGCAATAGAAACGGAAGCGATTCCAGATGAGTATTGGATGGCTCTGGCAAAGAACTGGACTATCCAGGAATCACAATAATAATTAAAAGAAAGGTGGCAAAGATTGGGATGAGATATTTGAATAGTATCAATGGTCGAAGGGTCCAGATCAATGGGGACTCCTCTACTGATTGTGACCTTTTCTAACGCCGTGAGAGCAGATAGAAGCCTGCAAAATTCGGGCAAGGTAAATGAGATCCATTTTAGTTCCAGCTCCTTCACAGACATAAAGTTGTTGTGGAGGGAGGTGAGTGCCGATGGTGACAGCGTCCTCCAATTGATCGTTTGCAGAGAAAGCGATGTGACCGAGCGAAATGAAATAAAGTTCCTTGCAAGCAAGTCCTGAACGGCCGCCTCACTCATCCATTGATCTCCTCTAGGAGGATTGTCAGGGTCGATCATTACAATTGTGTTCTGCGAAAGTCGTAGTGCATTGAATGTTATTAAGGAGAGCGTGGATTCCGGCGAATTGATAAGACGGAGGAGCCCTGCGATCCGGATTTGGTCGAGGCATAGGGCCTTGGGCGGTGGCAAAAGATGGTGGCGGGCAATCGGCAACCAGGATTGACAGACCAAGGCGCATTCTGCGATTGAAGTAGTACCGCACAAGTAGGACAGTATTATGTCTATTACCTCGAGGGGCATTGAGATTGGCATGGGGAGCAAGGCTAGTTTTGAAGTTCGATAATGGTTTGCTGTTGTTGGAGGGACAAAGCGAAGTCTTTCAAGCCGATCTAAGAGCCTCGAGTTTTTCCATCAAATCGTTCTGATCGCATTTTCGGTATAACATGAGAGCAGATTTGACAGCAAACTCCTTATCGTGCATGCCTTGAGGTAGTAGAGAACAAGTACTCTTGTCTTCGAGTATGGTATATCAATCCAGTTCTCAGGCTTCAAGAAGGAACAGGTGGCCAAAGAGTTTTTTTTTTATGACGTCCGATGGCAGAGCTCGCCTCATTCAATCCCAATGATTGCGACCGACATCAATTGAGGTTCCGTCACTTATTCATGGGCCGTTCCAGATCATCTATGTTGTAAGAGTTTCTGAGCCGTTTCTTCATTGTATATTGGTCTCGCGACTCACGGAGGTTCCAGCCTTTCTTTCAGAGCACAGTTTCTATTGCTTGCACGCAGATTATGCCTTGTGAAAGAGCATCAGGGATTCCGAACTGGAAGAAAGGCAAGCTAGATCAGATACCCCTCAACTCTAAATTCCCCTAGTATGATTCCGACTGGTCTTTTTGTTGGAATTCACCGACAAACCTCATGTGTCAGGGTGGCCAATGGCCAAAGCTGACCAGCGTACGATTCCTTTATTCCACTATACTGCTTTGACATTCAACGTATCACACAATCACACCATTGTCCCGTAGACTAATATATATACCACGTATATAGGATTACACCCTCAGTCACTTATACACGACTGAGGGTGAGTAACTCGATTATTATCGACAACACTACTTATGCTTACATCGTACCATAGACTAGAATCACTTATATTCTGTATAGGTACGATCACACAATGGAGTCACTTATACACGACTGAGGACTAGAATCACTTATATTCTGTATAGGTTCTAACACTTTTATCATTCCGCCAGTGCGAGAACATTTAGGTTGTGACTTTCGTCATAGCCATGGAAGATACATTCTATGACACCGGGTATGGGCTGACAAGTGTGCTGAGCGTTCGAAATAATCAATGCCAGTTAATGCAAGAGGACGCTACCTGACTTTATTAAGACAAGACAACAGAACGGAACGGACAAACATGAACTCAAATGCTCGAAGAAGTGTATTCCCACTCTTGGAGGGCCCACAGCCACCAGAACTACTTTCTTCACAGTAACAAAGAGTAGAAGTCATTCCGAGTAGACGACAGAGCATGCTCAAAGCTCGAGCAAAAAGAGAACAAAAACAAGTCCCGACGGTGGTTCGAACACCGGACCATGCGATACGTAGTTCAACAACTGCAATCGCATGCTCTACCACTGAGCTATCGAGACGATGCGTGTCTGAGCTTTCCACCCAGATATCATCCGCAACCTATGGGCCGCGAAATGCTATGCTTCCCATGCCTCGGGGTGAATGAGCGGATCGTTGTTTCAGTTCGCACCTCCTACTTCTATGGACAATCAGGTCGAAGGTGCGTAAAACGAGCATGTCTGCAACAAGTGCCATCTGTGGGAGAAATGGATAGGAGGTCGAGTAAGGAAGTCGTGTTCCGGCCCCATAAAGGAGATAGGTGGAACTTGGGGAATTCAATCATCCTGTAAGGCATCACGGACGGGTAGACAAAGGGGGAGGAGATAGACTTGGCTTTTCAACTTGACTTGCGGATCAGGTGCCAGTGCAATGTCTTTCGTGCTGGTATCGGAGAAATTCCAAAAGGAAGTGATGCACAGATTGTGAAGTTAGTGCGCCGCAGTGCGGTCAGATCGGCGTCTCCGTAGATGTTGAAGAAGTTGAGGGTGTGAGTCCGTGTGAAGTTAATTGAGGGTACGAATTGGCCCCTACATATATTCCTTGGATGAGGGACTGGTCAACAATGCCGATGGACGAGTAACATGGAGATACGGGAGAACAGCGGAGCGCTGGAGTAGTAGTAGCTTGGAGTGGTAGAGCGTCCCTGTGCAGCGTGTTTGGAATTGGCCAGCTAGTTTACTCGTTTGTTTCGATGTGTCGCGAAGTCCAGTATCCTTGTAGCCTATATGTTAGGACTTGTGCCTGTGGATAGTACAGCCCATACGCTTCAAAGCCTTCCAAGTTGAATGCGTGACTTTGGTGTGACTCGCGCGGATCCTTAAACTCGACCACTGCAGGCGCATAGACGTATTCTTCGCTTACCCCCCTACCATGTTCTTACTCGATTAATGTATGATCAACAGTACACATTCCATCTTTCACATTCCATCTTTTATCTTCTCCACGAAAATGGCCATAAGTGAAGAAAACCCATAGTCGTTAATCAAAACGATTAACCTACTTCTAAGAAGTTGTGCGTATTGTTGCTGTGTTAGGCTAGATTAATTAGGTTCACACCCGTCACGAATACGAAATTCTTTTTTGTGGTTGTACTTGCAGCCCATCCCGATTTCACAGCTGCCCTCGACATAAAACACTACAAGCAGTCAAGTTGATGGATTGGGTTCAGATTCAGGAATTTTTCTACGCAAATCCGCATTCTCCATCGCATTCACATTTTCACAGCAGCATATATAATATTTAGGCCCTCTAGTATTGGACGCTTTGAAGAACTTCATGGGGCCGACTGCAAATACATGAACCATACTGTGCTGTTTGAGGCAATGTATTCTTCCACCACTCGAAGGACTTTTGTGGAGGGAAGTGACGACGAATGATTGCGAACTGATCAATGGTATGACATCACACAATATATATTGATTGGTGATCACTTGCGGGCTAATGTCATACGTTTCATCCCAACTCGTAATCTTATCTGAGGCTCCAAATCACTCCAATTAAATAAGAAATGTTTCAGTAGTAATAATGTATATATATTCGCGTACATCTCATTGTTCGAGTATCTTTTGATCTCGAACTTAGGTATGTTTACTAAAATCAGGATCAATGAAATATCTTTTGATCTCGAACTTAGTCTGCGAATAATAGTCATTGATTCACTGCGCAATACATGATGCTGCGTCAGGTTATGGGCCCCGCCGCGAATGATAATACTTCGGAGACCT
>JABCKQ010008913.1:0-13895 GCA_018857305.1 Termitomyces sp. T159_Od127 | reverse complement strand
CAACTTTTTCGAACTTGCCATGAGTGAACATACACAGCACCCATGCGTCGACTACGGCGACTACGGATTATGAAGACGCCAATTGTCCGCATATAAGAAGCGTTGGAAATGACTAGAAACCGCATCCGATAACTTTAACCACAAGCAACTCTTAGGGGCTCCTCTACTTCACCCGCTCTCAACTACAAATATCATGGACGTTTTCACAACTCTCGCTGCTCTTTTCGCCTCGGAACAGGTTGAGGACTTTAACCCGCCAGCATCTCCTGCTCCTGTCGATGAGGAACATACAACCTGGCAAGGGAATCAGCAGAGCTACTGCATCATTGCGTAGGCTCTTGCCTCCATCTAGCAAAACTACTTTCAGGCAAGTTACTCTCTCCCAACACTTATCCACATCCCGCTGACTCTTGTTCTTCACTAGCATCGTACACATACAACTAATCTTATCAACAACTCATTGCACGTCGCATTTTCGAATCCCAATGCCGCCATCCTACACACTTATCCTCTCTTCAACAACAATCTATTGCGAAGGTGTATAGCGCTGCCCCTCTGTGGTGGCTGTATGACCACCCTCTCCGTGCTCACTATCACATTAATCTTGACCTTCTATCACTCGACGACATAAATGGACAACCGGATTCATGATCACTATCCTTATTTTCCCACTACTCACGATCACCTTGTGTACATCCCAAAATTACGTGATGCTTTAGAAATAGGTTATTCACTTTGAATCGACCTATCAACTACAGACTTTTTAGTTATAGAATGGACTTTTTGTAAATACCTCCACAAACTGTACTTTGTCAATGTCATCGAAAAAGGTGCTACATTGGTTGTTCTGAACGTAAGAGGTCGGGGTGGAGGAAAAGGCAACAGATCTACAGAACGTATCAGCCTGAAGTTACATGATTTTGCTTTCGTACTGATTTGAATACCAAAGCCTGCAGTTCGCACACCTGTTTCATTACGCCACCTGTCAAACTTTCATTTTTAGCCTCAAGGTTGAGGCAGATGCCGGCCACAAGTGCAAGTCTCTCAAGACATATAGCCGGTTGAAAACTTACATTGATGGTGCACTCGATTGGGATGACAAGAGTCCAAAATCGTGTATCTGAAACACTACGTGGGCTCGTGAATTCCACATTGCTGCTCTCTGACCTGCATGCTTTTATTCAACCTACACATCACACAGGCCCTTGTCATATGGTGCCAATCTCATGATTGCTTGTATATATGGGAGGGAGGAGTTGTGATTGCTTGACTAATTGTTTGACTAAGTGAGCGAAGTTGGGCCTGTGAGCGCCCGGGAGAGGCGTGAGATTTTTGCATGGTCAATTTGTTGCCAGTGAGTAGAGAAGCTGGTTAATAATATCGTTGTTCATCAGGATGCAAGTAGGAGGCCAAAATTGGAATTCTTGGCTGTCTATGTTTGTCGTGAAGGAAGTATTAGCACAGACACTAATCGAGAGACTCGGAAGGATGCTTGAGTCAGCTTACGGTTTGACACAGGCTTTCAGATTTAAACAGTTGTAGAGGGCAATGAAAATATTCCATTGATTGATCTACAATACATGTACCAGCATGAGTCGTTGTTATACACGGCCTAATCAGCTTGTTCCATGCCATGAACGTACCAAATAGCACTGCCCACGACATTTACACCGATGTTTGGCCAGTCTCGTATTGCCTCGTAGTCGGACGCTATGTCAGGGGGTATGACACCAGATTGTGTGCGCACGGAGACGACGTGCGAGACAATGTGCCCTGTGAATTCGGGTCGCCTTGGACACAGAGAATGTGGGCATGTAGGTGGGCGTGGGACGAGGAGGGGAAGAAGCCGGCAAAGCCTTGACAGGTTCAGAGGAGAGGGATGGGGATGTAGTCGCAGTGCGTTTGTCGTATTGTCTGCTGTGGCATCAGAAAGGCAGAGGCAATGAATGGAGGAAAACACAGAGGATAAAATGGTGGCCAAAGCATATTCCTGGAGCGGGTGGATCAAGACAGAATTGAGGTTTGTATTTGTGAGTGTTTGGAAAGGAATCAGGCCGAACAAACGTGTCGACAACAGAAGTATTTCAAGAAACTTCGCTAAGTCTCATCCGAACTCCGACTCATGTACTCACTTTCGCCGACTTCTCCTAGTCTCTTATATTACATCATTTCTCGTCATATTTCTCCTTAATATATATAGAGTTTCACAGACACATAGTCATCTAAAACTTTACTTATTTCCGATACTCCTTATTCTTTTTCTCCTTATTCTGATTTTCTATATAAACTACATGTATTCGGCTACAAGACCTTGCGCAATAAACACAATTGCACCTCATTCTCTCACTTATCTCAGACACTCTCAGCTACTCAAGACTATCTCTCGAAACCTCAAGAATATTCAATTCTATTGCGTCATATTCTTCCAATTATCTGCGTCTCTGAAAAGAATGATTCGTTTTTTTTTTGGTACATTTATAAGGTGTCTCAGTTCAGCTTTATTTTTTTTTGGTCTTCACTAAAAGAAGAAAGCGCGTGAACTAGGAATCGAGGACAAGAAAATGCAAACAAACAATATTCCCGGTATTGAATGGTACGACGGTAATTAACTTTCAATTATTCAAACTAAAAACAAAGTGAACACAAAGAAGTGAATACAACATAAATCTAAAAGTAACTATAAAACACGCAGAAAAGAAATATCTTACTTCGACATCCGACTCTCGTAATCCGGAGGCTCATTATCCGTAGCCTGGTGCGCACGCTGCTGTGCCTCCAGTCCCAGAGCTATCATATTTATACGCTGCGACATACTCTCCATCATCTCCATCTGACGCTGCATGACCGACTCGAAGTCTCTCAGCGATGGGGGAAGCGCAGGACCTGGGCTGCTGTACTCGAGCATGCTTTGTTCTTGATTCTGCCTTCGACCCTGTGTTTAGTCCTGGTCTGAGCTGTCTCTGGCGGAGGAATTTTTGTGGCTATAGAATGGACAAGACTCCTTTTCAGAAGAGAGGTCTATGTTCGAAATAAGCTATCGAAAGCGAGCCTTTGATCCAGAAAGAATTTTATACTCACCACGTTGGTCTGCGATCTCCGCAATGATGTGAGGGTTGTTGAGAAGCGGGTTTATTGTGGGGACAGTTCCGCCTTGTTTTTGGCGGAGCCGACGGCGACGTTTTATTATTGTGACTGCTATAATGGCGCTTAGTGCCACGACAATCATACTGCCTACAACTCCACCTAATATTTCCTGACAATTTGCCGGTAGTTCCTGAGGAGTGTGTCGGACTTGAAGATCCTGTTGTAGAGGCGGATGAAATTGTCGGACCTAGGTATTCTGTTGAACAGGTGGAAGAAGTCGCCGGACCTGGGGATACTGTTGTAGAGTTCGACGAAGTTGTAGTATCTGGAGATACTATTGCAGAGTTGGACAAACTTGCTGATTCTATTGTAGAGGGGAAGAAAGTTGTCTGAGACTGCAAGGAGAGACTAGTTGGAAGAAGGGTAACAGGATCAAGGGAGAAAAGATGACCAACTATCTCTGAAAAAGCGGTCTCAAGAATTGAAGTTGGGAATGCAAAAAGTTCGGTTGCTTCATGACGGTTATTAACTGTAGTTGTGGGCATAGTGACAACAGGAGAAGCCAAAAAAGTGGTCGGGTTCGGGGTGAGCTGTTTCTCGGAAAAAGAAAGTCTTTCGGCCCTGGAAGTGGGGGGGATGAGACAAAAAGTAGCACAAGAAACACAAAGAGCACTGCAGTATAAATGAGCCATCAAATGATAGTCACCATGGTTAGCGCGATCATAACTCTGCACTGAACATTTGACGAGGGTAGCTCAAGATCGATCTTGGAGGTGAAAATAGATGAGCTCTCCCCCTATATCATGGAAGAAGATGGCATTGCTTGACTACGTGAGTGACATTGCACCTGGACATGTGAGCACCTGGATGAGTGATCAGACATTTGCATCGTCTTTGCGAAGGAAGGAGATGGATTGACAATGTCGTAGGACGAGAGGTGTGAGAATGATGGTTAGACAAATTGCAGTGCATCAAGATGGAAGGAAGATGGGCTCAGGTGCCTCTGCCGCTTCTAAACCACGTTTTAGTCCGAATCTGGTCACGTCCTTCGGTCGCGAGAAAACTCGAATATGATACAGTGAGCAAGAAAGAGGAGAAAAACACCCTGGAAGAAAAAGGATCTAAATCTAAGCCGAGATCAAGCCTTGTTTATAACTTACAATACAGGAACTTGAGCCGTAATAACAAGACGATAAGAGAGGCTCAAGAACCTGAGGTGAAAGATGAGTCGCGCCCATCAGAGATCTACTTAAGAGTGTCTCACCGAAAGAAGTAGCGAGAAGATTAGCAAGAGGTAAAGATTTTGTGAATGCGCTACTTCAAACTGGTGAAGAGGTGAGACACGTGAGAATTGGCGCGGGGAGAGAGCGTTTAAGCGCTCACCTTTCACTGTGCTGCAACAGGACTGGATCCGGGGAGAGGGCAGTACAGGAAGTGAAACTTTCGGCCCTACTGTCCTCAGCGCGGCATCTGCTAGCGCTGGGGTACCATGCCGAGGACGGCGCTCCAGGGTGAGAGCTCGGCAGGACCTGCCGGGCGAGGTTGGTGGCTGTTAAGCGCAGAGGCCTCCGGAGAGGCATCCTTACCTTTGGAACCCGCCCTTCGCGTCGATCATACCTGGGACAAATTAGTGACCATATATAGTCACTAATAGCTTAGTAACCATTTAGTGACCATATTTGGATCTCCGCGCTTTAACAAGAAATAATTTCCCACAATCAAACAAGGACTCCGGACTGTGATAATCACTAATTTTGTGCTCCTTTCTTTTGATTTCTTTGATTCTATATATCTTTGTGAGTACTAATATATACTATGCCTTTTAAAAACCATATGTGCTGCTCCTTGATCCAGTACTGCCACCCTCCCTTCCAGGGTCCTGGCTGTCTATTGGTTGTAGTCGGCGTAATCTTACTGTTTCCTCTCTCTATCTTTGTCAGGCTCTCCAGCTTTCAAGCCTACTGGGGCTATGTCCACATATACATTGCATACTGCTTGCCTTAACAATGACCACCATCAGGAGGACATCAACAGGCACCCCATCTAGCAGTTCCAACAAAGGTGGGACTCTAGAATGCAACTGCTCCCATTCCCTCCTGACCCACACAGATCTTGAGTCACTTATGTCTATTGATTCTAGGCTGGTGAAATCCTTCCAAGACACATGCAAATAGCTAGAATCCAAGAGTTGTATTCCTGCTGCAGACTCTTACAACTGCACAAGGCTTGTCAACATCCTTATAACAGCTGCCCTTGCTGCCAAAGTACCCCTGAAGACCAGAAACATGGTTATCTCTGCAGCCTTCCTCTTAGATGCTGATATTTCAGATGATGTCTCAGATCTCCTGGCAGAAGCTGTCACTACCAAGACCTTGTTCAAAATCGGCACCATAGCAGACAAACTCAGTACAGTGCCTGATTTCCTCATGGTCAACAACATAAAATGTGCTGAATTTTCATTAGTGTTACAATCCACAATGGTCACCCTGGAAGGAGTATCAAACTCACTCAAAGCTCTGGCCACCAGGATCCTGACCTCACATCAGCTCCAATAACCACTTCATCTTGGGCCTCAGTAGTAAAGTCATCTTCAGCCTGCCTGCTGCCAGCTCTCCACCCTACTAGTACCCCTCCAGGGCTCAATGTCTTCACCTGTGACGAGTACATCAGGGTTCAACAATGCATCCTGCAAAATGACAGAACTATCATGATCTGCTGACCACCTCTGATACTCAGCCTTGGTCCTGGGACTCCCACCTTCTCAAACCAACCCTATGACGTCCTGGGCTCAGACTGCTATATGACCAACCACTCAGCAACCATCACCACCACCCCTCAGCAGCCTTTGGCCATCACTGCCCATCACTGCCACCAGCCACTGCCACTCTTGGCACCTCCCAGCCATCACTGCCTGCAGCCACCACATCAGTGCCTACCTCAGATATTCCCAGCACTGCCTCAGCTGTAGCCACCATATCAGTGCTGGCCCTGGCAAACCCTGGCACTCCTCCTGGCCCATCCCAAGGCCTCCCCCAGCTCCCACCAAGATGCCTATCACATATTATGACTATGCATCACCTCTGGTCTAAACTCTGCATGCCACACCCCATCCCTGCTCACCTCCTTGCCTTGTCAACATTCCATGCCTCCTATGCTCTCAAAGCAAGGGCCTTCCTTTGATAGCTTCCTTTATGCTGCATGATTCACTTTGACAACCACCACCACCTTGCATGATTGCTGGGCTTCATCATGAGCCCTGGTGCTGCAACTTGTCACTGAGGCCTGGACCTGTACCCTGGGTCCTACCTACTGTACACCATATTTAAGTTGTAGAGTAGTATCTAGTACTCTAGTCTTGATATTGCTGCTGTTTTGTCCTAGTTTCATGTTTTGGTCTTGTTTTTTTTGTCTTGAATGCCTTGGCTTCCATTTGACGCTATCTCATTTTTGTTTTGTACTTGTCTTGTGTTAGAACCTTATATTCTTGACTTCTAATAGTCCTGAACAGATGATACAACATAAGTCCTCAGTGCAATGTATGATTGACTGGACTTAGCTATCTGAACAGATGATACAATGTAAGTCTACGGTAGTGCAAGTGAGTGTCGTATGGCATAGATATACTGTTAGACTTACCCTCAGTGCAATGTATGATTGACTGAGGGTATTGCTGTATAGTGTCTGTATAAATAGTATTGGTAAACAATGGAAGGCCACATCATGGCCAGCGTGATATGAGTGAAAGGAGAGATAAACAATAGAATAAAGGAGATGGACACAAGGGTTGATGGTGTCCTCAACTTCTTGATAGCTAACACTCCTCCTCACCATTTGCCTTTGTGTCATGTCTCCTCCTTGCGTATAGATCGTGGCAGTTTATGGAGCCTGAAGGCCAAGGAGTGCCCGTAGTTGCAAGAAGAGAGGGGCAGCGAGTGCCTTGGTGAAGACATCAGCAACGTTGAACTTGGTGTTGATGTATCGGATGCAAATTTTGTTTGTTTGTATGCGCTCACAAAGGAAGTGGTATTTAATGTCGACGTGCTTAACACGTGTGTGAAGGGTAGGGTCTTCGAATAGGTTAATGGCCACATTATTGTCACATAGAATAGGTGTCGGCCATTCCATGATATCGTAACCAATTCCTTTGAGAAGGGCTCGCAGCCATATGCATTCCTGAGCGCTTTCAAATGCCACCATGTACTCGGCCTCGCATGAAGATGCGGCAACAGATTTTTATTTTCGTGCAGCCCATGAGATGACACCCGAGCCTAACTCCAAGCATAGCCCCCAATACTGCAGCGTGTATTTGGGCAGTTGGCCCAGTCGGAGTCAGTAAACCGGTGAGGTTGATGGGGCTCCCTGTGCCGCCTAGGACTAGCTTCATATTCTGGGTACCCTTGAGATAATGAACAAGTCTAGTGGCCGCTTGCCAATGAATGGTGGTGTAGCAGTCGACAAATTGGGTGAGTTGTTGTACTGCGTAGAAAATGTCTGGGTGGGTGGAGATGGCAACGTACAATAGGCACCCCACGAGGGATTGATAGGGGATTTTCTGGAGTGCAGTGACTTCATCAGAGGAGAGAGATGACCTATCTGACTGTTGAAGTTTAAGGCCAGGTTCCATAGGCAGGGATAATGGGGCCATATTGGATTGACTAAACTGATTCACGATCTTCTGTATGAGGGCAGTCTGGAATAATTTCACGATGCGTCTTTTGTGGTCCCACTCGATTGCAATGCCCACAACAAATTTAGGGAGTCCCAGGTCAGATATGGTCCAGACAGAGCAAAGCTGATCTTTAAACCGTTCGTTCTCTGCCTTGGTAGTTGCAATGGAGAGAAAGTCGTCAACATGGACTGCTGCTATGATGGTTCCGGTGTTACTCTTTCTATAATATATGCATGACTCGCACAATAGTCATGTGAATCCCCAAGATACCATGTTGTCATTGAGAGTTTGGTTCCATATCCGTCCAGCCTGCTTCATACCATAGAGACCGCGAAGTAAACACCAGACCCACTCCTCCTTACCTGGTTCCTCAAATCCTTTGGGCTATTCCATGTACTGAGTTTCATTGTTGGGCAGCAGGCCTATAGGAAAGCTGTTTTGATGTCGATCTGTGTTGCATCCCAGCCTTGGGTTGCCGCTAAGTGCAGTAATACATGCCATGATTCCATATGCGCTGTAGGTGAGGTTGTCCTGGTATAGTCGCATCCGTATATCTGTTCAAATCTGTCACAACTCGCTACCGACCCCCAGGACTCAGCCCCGGCCCCAGGACTCCAACCCTCCCAAAACCACCCCCACAACCACTACCTGGCCAACTCTCCTGGCCATCACCAGCCATCACCGGCCATCAACGCCACCAGCCACCGCCACCTGCAGCATCCCTGACCATCACCGCCCATCACCGCCCATCACCACCACAGCCACCGCCACTCGCAGCACCCCCTGGCCATCACTGCTGTGACTGCCACATCAGCGTTGGGTCTCGGCTATCACACCGCCCATAGCTGCCACATCAGTGCCGGCACCACCCGTTACCCCTGGCCCGCGCCGAGACCCCCATCATGCATCACGATTGCACATCACCACCGACCCGACCCCCGCATGCCATGCCCCACTCCCGCTTCCTCTCACCACCCCACTACCACGTGTCTCTGTGTTTCCAGTGCAAGACCTCCATGCCACATGACATGTCTCAATCCTGCCCTGCCCTGCATGGCCCCCAGGTCTCACCCCAAGCCCTGGCGCCATGACCCACTGCTGGAACCCAGGCCTGAGCCCTGGGCCCTACATACTGCGTAGTATATAAGTCGTAGAGTAGTAAGTAGGTACTCTAGTCTTGATATTACCGTAGCCTCATCTTGTTTGTTGTGTTCTTGTCTCTGTTTTGTTCTCTCATGCGCCCTGGTCTCATTATTCCTACTTGCTTCTTTTTCTTGTTGTACTTGTCTTGTTTCGTCTCTCTGTCTCGTCTCTACTCGCCTCGTACTCCCCAATCTATTCTAATTGTTCTCCCTTCCCTTTCTACTCTAATTTCTCTTGGTTCTCCGTTCCCAACTCCTTCCTTCAGTTTAATCATTTCCATCTCCCACTATCTTATTTCAACTCTTTCCCCTTTTGGCTGCTTAACTTCCCTGGTTCTGTTTCCATCCCCGGGACTCGCTAAGTCCCTGCACCTGTTATCACTTGATCCCCAGGACTCGCTCGCTCACTGGCGCTCGCTTGTCCCATCCTCTTGTGCCCCCGGGACTTGCGCCAACCTCCAGGACTCATCCTCCACCCTCCCTGACACTCGCCATCCTCGCCGGCGCTATCAGCACTCCCCCACACACTGCCCCCGCCCCGCTTTGGTCTCCTATGCCTTGTGCTCCTCCTGGTACTCTGCGTCTGTGTACACGGTGATCATCACATAAGGTGTTCACCCAGTAGACTGAGCCCCCGTGGTCAGCGGAACCTGACAAAATCCCTTAAACATGAGCCTGACTTTGAAGTGAACTATTTTGCCATTTTTGTCCCTCTTCATTTTGAAGACTGGTCTTCCTTTTCAGACCTTGTGGCCAGGTGGAACATGTTCCCGTGGGATCAGTTTGTAGACACCCATTTCTTTGAGTGAGTTAAGTTCTTCTCTGTACCCTGCTTCCCATTGTCTGGCATGGGCTGATGACTTAGCCTCTTCCCAAGTTCTTGGTTCATCGCTGAGATCAATAGTGTGTGGATCTCCGAGTGACTCTGCTATGGCCAGTAAGTGTTCAATGCTCTTGACAGATGCTAGGTTGGCCAAGTCATCCATGAGCACATCGGCGTCCCTGTCTGTAGTATCTCCTCCTGTCTGCGGTGTTCCAGGTTGTGGTTGAGCTATATTGGTCACGGGTTCAGAGTGAGCACTGCGTGTTTCCATCCTAGATGCACGCAACCTGTCTCCAGCTGCATGTAAATCCTGTACGGCTTGCTCAATTTGTGTAATCAGTGGGTGTTCAGGGTTAGCTCTGGCTGTGGGCATGCAGATCCGACCTGAGCGGCATGGGACTACTATTGTATCATCGTTTTCATGCACAGGTAGCCTATCTGCATTGTCTGGTGTTATAGTTGGCATAGGTGGGTGAGTGTCGTCATTGTCGTTGTCGTCAGTAATAAAGGAGGTGATGGATGACGTTTTGTGGAGGTCCATGATTGATGTTGGTTCAATCGTGCTAGTCTTGTCATATCCCGCGGCTGTGGGTATGGGCGCTTGCTCAGGTATATCAGAATGTCCGTTTGATCGTTCTGTGGGCATGTGTTGATCCTCATGTCGTTCTATGAAGCGTATGTGGTATGATTTGTAAATCCTTCTAGTTCTGGGACCGTAACACCTGTAAGCTTTTGAGTTCTGTGCGTACCCTATAAGAATGCATTCAATCCCTCGTGCATGAAGTTTAGGGTTGTGTTGATGGAGTATTAGGACGAATGCTCTGCAGCCAATCTCACACATGTAGGAGTAGTCAGGAATGCAATTGTACCATAATTCAAACGGGGTTTTACCACCTAGTGATTTGGTTATTGTTTTCACATGCAGATGGGTCGCTGTCAGATAGAACTCATCCCATAGTGCTTCTGGGCATTTAGCTGCCAGTCTCATGGTTTGAGCCTTCCCTTGCAGTGTCCGGTGCATTCTTTTGACACGTCCCATGTGTTGTGATGTATAGGGGGCTCCATATTTGTGTTTTGTTCCCATAGATGCAAGCCATTCTTTGATTTGATAGTTTTTTAGCTCACCATCATGTCCAGTACGGTATATGCCGATCTTTCTTCCGGTCTCCATTTCTCTTGCCTTCTCCCATGCCTGGAGCGCTGTGAGTGCATCCAACTTTGATTTGAGTGGTATCGACCACGGCATGTTTGTATAGTCATCAACAAGATCCATAATATATTTGTTTCCAGTAGAAGATTGCACACTCATAGGTCCTGCCAAGTCTATCCAAACTATTTGTAGTTTCTTGACTGCCCTGCGCCTCTCCTCCCACACTTTAGGAACAGATGTTTTTGTCTGTTTGCCAAGGATACAAACATCACATTTTGGCTGTGCGAGGAGGGAGGTTGATGGCATACCTGGCAGGAGACCATTTCATGCCACGGTAGCAACGACTTGGTAGTTGGCATGCCCAAGGTGCCAGTGCTAGGTGTCCATTATTACGGGGCGTTGTGCAGCAGTCATTGCATGTTCTGACAGGGCCTCTTGTAATTTGATTGTGTAGAGGCGACGTTCTGGGATAAGTGGTCCTGCAGCTAACAAAGTTCCTGAATCCTCATCAAGGATTGTCACCCCAGTTCGACTGAACGTGATCAGAGCTTGCATTCCAGTGGTCAGGGCCGAGATGGAAATGAGGCGGACAGTGGAGGTAGGGATGTATAATGCGTTCTCGAGGTAGATCTCTGTTTGGTTCTGAACTTGTAAGCGGATCTGTCCTATACCTATTGCCTGGATCGAGGTTTCTCCTACTCCTTTGACAGCCCGTGGTGGAATTGAACGCAGCATAATGAAGTCTGAGGCACAGGGGGAAATGTGTACAGTGGCACCCAAATCCATGTAAAATGGTTTTTCTTCGAGGGAAATGAGCCTAGTGTTATTCAATGGGTCTGCTGGGATGATCGCCGTGTTTGCTAGGATAGTTTCACAGTTGTGCAGAGTTGGGATTGTGTGTGTGTTCCAATTGATAGTAGCTCATGGTTCTTCTGAATCGTCTTCATCAGTAGCCATGAATCCTCCGTACTCAAAGAAGTCGGTGGAATTGGTGGTGGTGGCTCCTGCAAACTCAGTTGTTTTGGTGATGGTTTCAAGTTGTATTTTTTGTAAGTTGTCGATGTCAACGATATAGGCTTGCCCATCTAGTCCTTTTACTGTGATGCTGTTCTTGATGTTGCTGGAGCCTCCTTCTGGTTTTGATTTTCCTCCTTCTGATTTTGACTTTGTTTCTTTAGCTCCTCCTCATGCGGCTAGGCGTGCGGTCCTTGACTCTTCAATCGTCCTCCCAGCCATTCCTCCTCCTGGTCGGATGCACCATTCTTTTGTGTGGCCGCGACATGAGATCCTCAGGGCATAGCATATTTCACAGCAGGGGAAGCCGGGGCCATGATTGTGAGGGTGGGAGAGTGACTTGGAATCTTGGGCGGCGAGGGCAGTATCCATGGAGAGAGCTTTGGCGAGTGTGGCCAGACTGTCAACTGTCTGAAAGAGTTTCCTGATGCTGGATGAAGTGTACGGTGTAGCTGTGGTGGCATCAGCAAGACTGCATGAGACTTGGGTCTGAACAGACTCGAAAGACTTATCATTGATGCTATTGAGGAGTGCGATGCATTTGAATAGATCTTTGTTGATGGTCCCTATTGCAAATGCACGATCAACAAGGTTGCAGATCTTGCGGGCTATTGCATCAATTGGTCTGCAATAGGAGCGTATGTGGAGAGAGCTTGGCGGATAAGTGCGACCTGTTTCACAGGACCCTTGTTGTGAGCACGGGCTTTTAAGGCATCAAAACATTCCTCCACAGTGCCATCAATTTTGAGTCCCTCGCGTTCTGCCTCTGAGATGGCTGCATGGATGACACCGATGATAAGGCCATTGTTTGCCAGCCAGTTTGCATATGTATTGGGTTTGGTGCTTGGATCAGGCTTGGTGATTAGCCTATTGGGGTCCTTTTGTGACGTGAATATGTAGCAATCAAGGCCACTTTGTTGTAGGAAGATCTCTAGCTTTGTGGACCACTTGGAGAATTCTCCAGTGGTACGATCAAAAGGTGGTTCCGTAGTCAGCCAGTGCACGTTAAGTTTGGCAACGCAGACGTGTGGGTAAGTAGTGTCTGCAGGGAGCATAGTGGGATGTGTGCTGGATAAGGAGGTGGATCCTGCACATAGTAGCTTGAGGGGTGATCTCTGGACAAAGGCTTTTGTGTTTTAAACACGAGAACAAGGGGACACGCTTAGAAGTTTGTTCCGTTTGTCCGGCTGATCGGGGTCAGGGTCCGAGAGCGCCAAGAGTATGATCCAGTGAAAGAGCAAAGAGAATGTAGTATCATGAAGTAGCAGTCAGACATTCAGAGTATGCTGTTCAATATGCCCATAACCTGTTAGAACCTTATATCCTTAACGTCTAATAGTCCTGAACAGATGATACAATGTAAGTCCTCAGTGCAATGTATGATTGACTAGACTTAGCTACCTGAACAGATGATACAACGTAAGTCTATGGTAGTGTAAGTGAGTGTCGTATGGCATAGATATACTGTTAGACTTACCCTCAGTGCAATGTATGATTGACTGAGGGTATTGCTGTATAGTGTCTGTATAAATAGTATTGGTAAACAATGGAAGGCCACATCATGGCCAGCGTGATATGAGTGAAGGGAGAGATAAACAATGGAATAAAGGAGACGGACACAAGGGTTGATGGTGTCCTCAACTTCTCAATAGCTAACATCTTGTATCTTTCCCAATTTAATCTCTGCTTCCTTCTCTCTCCACTTCAAGTCTTTAAATTCTCTTTCTCTCTCTTTCTCTCTTGTTTTGTTCTGGTCCTTGTTTCATTCTATTTTCCCTTCCACCTATCATTTTGACTCTTTCCTTTTTTGGCTCAGTCAGATTTCCACCCCCTCATCTCTGATTCTGGGACTTACTAAGTCTCCTCTGCTTACCTTGTCTCTTGATCTCTAGCCCTAGGACTCGCTCTTGCCACCAGCGCTTGTCTTACACCCTTCTCCACATTCCTGCACTCACATCCTTCTCCCCAGCATGACTGGCACACCCTGCTTGCTGTCACGACCCGCTACCGACC
>JABCKQ010008911.1:0-10423 GCA_018857305.1 Termitomyces sp. T159_Od127 | reverse complement strand
GTTTGTTGCTTGTATAATAGATATTCCAGATCCACATCCCGATCAGGGAGGATTGACACTAGCTGAACCGCGACATGCATCAATTGCAAATATTTACGGTCAGATCGAGTTTTGGGCAAGGCCTTGACACGACATGTCAGAAAAGGTATTTACTCCATTTACCAAGAAGATAGTCAAGGGAAAGAACTCATCTCAACGACTGTACTTTTCTGGCACAGTTTGATTTTCTTTCAGACTTCCCGCAAGAGAACTGAGAAGACTCATGGAAATCTGACGGGCCGATGCCGGGATGATCGGACCGAGCTATGGGGTCTTTTAAGCTGATTCACGAGAAAAGGTCAATCATGGACCCTTCACACGTCGTCTCTCAACTCCTGAAAGAAGACATTATTCCTGATGTCGTGTCTTCTGATTTCCTACCTACAGTCTTCTTTACACCTGTCTGGCTTGACGGGAAGGAGGCAACCTTGGGAAACTTCTTAACGCGCGAGGATACGCTCGAGGAGCCTCAAATTCATCTTCATTCTAGGCTGTCGGCTGAAGCCTTTACAGCGTCATACACGCTGGTTATGACCGATCCTGACGCGCCTTCAAGAGCGGACCCTAAGTATAGGCAGTTTAGACATTGGGTGGTTCGGAACAACCATTCCCCTTCTGGTTCAAGAGCTTGACCATTATTCAGATCACTGGCTTGAAAATACCACCTATTGCAGAATCTTCGACTCTCATAGAGACCCAGACCTCAACTACGCCCTATCGTCCTCCCGGGCCTCCACCAGGAAGTAAAGTACATCGGTACAGTCAGTACTTGGTCTGATGCAGTCTTAATATCCTGTAGACCTCACCATTACTGCTAGCCTTCCTGCTTTTTGAAGAACCAGAGTCTGGGTTTTCCATCCCACAGGGAGCTCCTGAATATGGGGCAGCGCTCGAAGAAAGGCGTAGCTGGAACGCTGTTGAATTTGGAAACAGGTACGGGTTGAAGTTGGTTGGAGCGAACTTTTTCTTGGTGCAGGCAGCAGAGTAAGCAGGACCAATGGACGTACAGGTGTTAGCCTCTTTATTCGAAATAAGTACGAATATCAGATGCACAAGACATGAAGCAGAAGATTTTATGCACGATGCTTGACCGACAGGACGGAGTCAAGAAGATATAGCACAGTTGATAACAAGGAAAACAGTCATGCATCAAAATTGGTCAGTAATAGGGGCATCAAGGGTTTCGTAAAGCAAACGTGACAAGATCATGAAGAAACGTGGAGATTACGGGGTGAAATGAGGAACTATAAAGACAGCGAAAGAGGAAAAGCGGTAGTGTATATCTTGCAATGGTCATAACACAGGTACGATATACCTTCAAGGCAGGGCAAAGAGGAGCAACGATTTGAGAACTCAGACACGGATCGGTCGTGCCGTAGACGCAGGTTTTAGACGTCCGCGAGGACGAGGTCTATTAATTCTCAGAGAGTCGCCGGAGCTGTATTGGTCATCAGTCATAGGTTACCATACCCGGCAAAATCGCACGTACGTTGTGAGCATCCCTTGGCCGACATTCTCTTTCAAATCAGTGGATGTTTTAGTGGCACCGTTATTACGTTTCGTGGACCCAAGAGCGTTTCGTCGCGGAGCAGAACTAGCAGAAGTTCGAGCGTGAGCAAGAGGCCCAACAGTATTCTCTTGCTTGGGTTCAACGTCTTTCATTATAGCGACGGGCAACAATGACTTAAATCCATGCAACGGGGCAGCAGGTGCAAGATTGTTGTTGATCGGTATTTGTTGCAGGACAGAAGGTGACGAGGTGTTCTTTAATGGACGAACGTTCTCTGAAGGGGACGGAAGAACAACCTTGTTCACGCGGGCTTGCGGATACGGCGATGGACGAGAGGATGTTCTAGACCGGACTCGTCGAGGCCGAAGCTCGGAAGGTAAAGGACCGTAATTTCTGACCGAATGTTCAAGGAGCGCTTGCATGCCTGCTGGGTGTCTAGGAGGGTCAAAAGCTGTGCGTACATGTAGATCAGTACAAGCCAGTGAAAACATCTTCAAGAAAACTTACACTGGACGGCAAAAATGGAGGATGGAGTGTCGCGCCAGGTACGCTTGCTTTCAACGACAGTCGTCTGGGCTTCGTCCCTCAGAGCATAGTACCTCCTGAGGGTCAATGTTCCACTTTCGTTGTTCAAAATCTGACCAGGGCCGACTGTGTCATCGCTGGGCTCCGCGATGAGGATCGGTCGGCAGATGGTAGGGGTGTCCTTCAGGGAAGGCAGAGAAGTCTTGTGAGGTGATGGTGAATTCATCTTCTCTTCCTCGATTGTTTCATAAACCGATGAACGAGATGCTTGAGTGCGACGACGGTGACCATGGCCGCGAGCACGAGCACGGACTTGATGCCGGGCCAATGTTGGCAAGGGATGCGTGGCATCAGCAAGGGCAGTGTTGATATCGCTCAAGTCAATGCTTGATTGTGAACCCTCGTCCATGGACGAGGAACCATCGCAGGAGGAGAGCGGTGGCGTGTCTCCACCTGAGCTGGAAGTACATGTGCTAGATCTTGAGCGAGTCGCTGGTCTAGGGCGGCTGAACATGGGGAAATTCGGTACTGAAATTGGCATTTAGATCACCGCAAACTCCAACGAAAGGTGAGCAAAACCACTACTCACATGAACTTTGTACATCTTCCCCTTCTCCAACGAGAACAGTCTCATCCATGCTCTGTCGCTCAAACAACTCATGGTTAGACTTGATCATGTGTTCACCATCGAAGGAGGATGAAGTCGACGCAATGGATGGTTTTTCAACAATCCTTGCCTTGCTGGGTGAGTCGCGAAGCTCGCTGGATACATTTGATACCATAGGCTGGACCTCCAAGCCAGAGGAAAATGTAGAAGTGGACGAAATGGATAGTTTCTCGATAATCCTTGCTTTGTTCGGGGAGTCAGGGAATTCGCTGGTGAGAGACTGGATCTCTGAGCCAAAGGAGAAAGAAGAAGTCGACGCAATAGATGGTTTCTCCACAATCCTCGCCTTGTTGGGAGACTCGCGAGACGCGCTGGATACACTCGAGGTTTGATTTTGGATCTCTGAGTGTTTTCTTTTCTCGATCCTTGGGCATGGAGACGCGTCGATGGACCTACGACGGACATGGCCTCCTCCCAACATCTAGGCAGAAAAAATTTTAGATAAAGAAGCCGCAAAACGAGAAAGTTTGGAAGGCTTACACTGATCATGGTATCATTCTCCCTCACAGGGGTGTTGATGGAATTCAAGCTGATGACGGAAAGAGGACGATACCGAGGGACCTCAAGCAAGGCACCCTGTGAAGCCTGTGAATCATCATTACACCCAAAGACCGAGTCCAAAGTCCGCTTTTCTCCATTTTTCTCAAAGAGAGAGTCGTCCACTGTCGGATACTGGGGTTCATGATCAATGATCGAATCAAACTCGAAAGATGATCTGTTCGCCTCTTGCGCGCCGTTTTCCGGGGAAGAAGAAGCCGAGATTGCAGCAAGGGACACACAGTGGTCATCCACATTGCTGTCAAACATCTTATCACCAATCCCAGGACGACCCAGCCGCATCGCCGAAAAGTCGCTGTTTACAGAATCGACAGAGGATTCCCGACGGTGCTTCGCCCAAATCGCACGTCCACCGCTAGCTCCATGTGTGACATACGACAACGCAACGGACTGCGCGCTCGACGACGAGTCGTTGCGTCGGTGATGGGAACCAAAGCCCCGATTGAACAGACTGACAGGGGGAGGCGCGAGGGACGCGATGGACATACCAGACTCGCGGCGGCTTTGTCGACGGCTCGCCGACGTCCTGAAGTAGAAGCTCGAAGCATCGCTGGCGACGCGCTTGCGGGGCTGGCGATGGATGAATGAGAACGTGTCATCCACCGTCATCGACATCGGAATCGACAAGTTCTCCGACGACGGGCTTTCCCTGAGGCTGGGCAGCCCATAATCAAAGGGATCTGCCAACCCATAATCGTGCGCCTTGCCATACGATGAGACCGAGGCGATACTGAGCATCGAGTCCCGCTGGCGGGGATTGCCCACGCGTCGGGAAGGCGGGGGGTAAAACGACTGGTCGCCACTAAACTCGAACCCGCGGCGCACCTCATCAAACGACTCGAAGCCCGCAAAGCTGATCCCAGACGAATGGCGCGAATGACGATACTGGGTCAACGCGTTTTCCCATGCGCGTCGTTGGACGCTCGAATCCGAGTTGAGGCGAGGTCGGACATCAGAAGAAGCCTTGCCGAAAATCGACTTGAGCACCGAATCGTCCTCGAGCATCAGCGAACTTGCATTGGACAACGACCGGACATGGCAAGGCGGGGGAATTATATCAGCCAGAGTCTTTGGTACATCCTGCTGCTTTTCCTGCTGCTGCTGCGGTGGCAATGGAGGTACCGGCGGAGCGTCCTTCGGGAGACCACCAAACTTGAACGCCTTGTTCAGCTGCCCATCCGAGGGTCGCGAGCGAAAACAAGGAGACACCGGCTTCGGCGACGCCTCCATGTCAGCATCAGCATCAGAATCGGACATGACAATATCACGCGTCTCGTCGTTGTCCAGCGAGAAACCAAAACCCGACTCTAACCTCCCGCTTGCCTGCGAGCTCTCCGCAATTCCATCCTGTACCAGATGCGCAGGGAGCTTCGGCACAGGCGGCACCTCCCTTCCCAAGAGCGACCCAGGAAACGCATACCGCAAATCAACCTTCGCCGGCGTTTTGAACGCATTCTCCAGCTGCTCAACAAACGACTGTCGGTCCGACGCGCCAGACTCGTTCAGCTTCCTGATCTCCGCCGTAAAATCAAACGACTTTTTCGTGCTATCGATATCCTCATCTGACAACATCGCATCGACGTCCGCCGCCGCCTCTGTGAAGAAACACCGGTTCTCCTCGTCAACAAACTCAGTGCGCAACGTCGGGATGTCAAACGCAGGCATGACAGGTCCTGAATCCATCAAATCATCGTCCGCATCACCCTCCTCTCGATACAACATCGTATCCCCTTGCACTTCATCTGGATCCAATTCCACGCCGAACCCACTCATCCCCAAGACCCTCCTTTTCTCTCTACCATGCCCAAACGAACTCGACACCACACCATCCTCATCCCCCTCTTCGTCCACTTCCATCGGCACGGCAGGGGTCGGCGTCGGAGCTGGGGACGGCGCGCGTCTGAACACCGGACTCCTCTTCGGCGTCGGCCAACCCGCAGACCCAAAACTCGCCTCCGCATCAGACCCTACCTCTGACACAGCCTTTGAGTCCCTCCTGGACGACGACGAGCGCGACCCAAACGTCCTCAGCGAAGGCGCACGCACCGTCCCCGCCCCAGTCCTTGCCGCCGTTGCCGTGCCGGTTCCACCGACCGACTCCCGCCCTGGCCTCACCTCGCCCGCCGCCGCCGCCTCAAACTGCGCTCTGAGCATCGCAATCGTGCCTCGCGACTTGGCCGGCCTGAGAGGCATAAACACAGGCTCTGGCTCCGGCTCCGGTCCAGGCGTCGTCATCGTCGTACTAGTCATTGCTGTCGTAGTCGTTGCTGCTGTCGTCGCCACTGCGCGTCCTAACCGATATCCACGCTGCACAGGCGTCTTCTCCCCTCCCCCATCCTCGCAGTCGTTGTCGTTGTCCTCGGCCTCAGCCTCGTCAACAGGAGACACACCATCCCTCTCCTTCTCCTTCGAGAACAATATCGGCCAAGGCGCGATCCTCCGCCCGATCGGCTGTGCCTGCTCGACCGAAGACGTATTACCCTTCAATGTGCCCATCCCCGAGCCCGTGCCCGAGCCCGCGGCTGTGGCTGTGGCGGTGGCTGTGGCAGCACTTGCACCCGTCCCGCTACGCAACGTGTTCCGCCGGCTCTGCGCATAAGGCCTCAACGAGCCCACGGCCGGCACGTCTCGCGGCTCTGCGTACGCGCGGGCGCTCGCGGACCTGGATCTCCCCTTAGTCGGACTGCTGTTTAGGCCCGCATTCACTGCCACGCCTGCCCCGCCGTTCTCGGTCTGCAGACGGTCTTTGGCCTCAGCGTTGTCCTTTGTCCTGGTCTCGGCTTCAGTGTCGGTGTTGGTGTTAGTGCCAGTCTTGGACTCAGCGTTGGACTCAGTCATTTCCTTGGTCTTGGTGGGAGGAGACGGAGATGGCCGCAGGGGGGTCATATCCGGCGTCGCGGGCGTCGCTTCCAAATCCAGGTGGTTGATGAGCTGCGCCAGATCGTTGGTCGCTGCGTCCAGGATGGACAGCACGCCTGTCGTCATGAATCCAATCAGCCATCTGATTCCCCAAAAACAAAAAGAAAAAAGAAGAAAAAACATGACTGACCATCTTCACCCTCGTGCAACGCCCGCGGCCTGCTCCTTCCATCCAGCTGCTCCGAATGCCAACGATGCCGCGCCCGCCTCACGGGCGTCTCAAGCGGCTTCTCGCCCTCCTGGCTCTCACTTCCGTCTCCGTCTCCCACAACGACAAGCGGCACCTGTCTCCCCTCCGGCTCTCCCGACTCCACACCCGCAAACACCTCCGAAACGAGCACCCTCCTCCGCGCCTTCTGCGTCTCCCCTTCCTTCTCACGCTCGCGTTCGCGCTCCTCGCGCTCCCGCCTCCTCGCGGCGCGCCCGCTCTGCAAACAGCCCTCGTCCCACCGCACACTACACCCGCTCCCGTTCGACAGCCTGCTCACCCGCCCGCTCGACACGTCCGAGACGACTGACACGGGCCGCAGACTCTCCGTGTGCGCCGCAGCGGTATCGCCGCTCGTACAAGTGCTCGAGCGCTCGCGCCCGATTATAAGTATCGGCGTCTGTGTGGGGTCTAGAAGGAATTAGCATTGAGATTTGCGGTCCTGTTGTCAACCTGCTCACCAGAATGAGAACCGGAGGACTTTGTGGCGCCGTCACGCGCTGAGGCACTGGACCCGCTGCGTAGCCGGCCCATGCCCATGCCCATGCTGCGTCCGATAGTTGAAGGTAAGCCAAGTCCGAGTATACTCCGTTTCTTGGTCCCCAGGCCCTTTTCCCTCTCGGGCGTCGCAGAGCCCGCTTCGAAACTACTCGTCGAGCCCCGCGCGCGGACGCGCCGGAGCGTAGGCGTCGGCGTCACATCCTGTGTTTCGTCTCGTGTCTCTCTCTTTTTCTTCTTCTTCACCTTGGGCTTCTGCGTCTGCGCCTCTTCCCCTTTCTCCTTCTTCGACTTCCGCTTCTTGCTCCCCTCTGCCTCTGCCTCTCCCTCAGCGTTACTCTTCCCCCCTTCCCCCTTTTTCTTTTTCTTCTTCTTTTTCGTCACGTCTCCCTCCTTTGTACTACCCTTCTTCTTCTCCCTCTCGACCAGCTGTCCGTTCTCATCGACACCACCTGTGCTCCCGCTGCGTAACTGCGCCCAGCTCCCGATCCGGGCCAACGACCGCATTGAACGTATTGCGCGAAGCGCGATAGAGCCCTGGTGCTGGTTGTGGCTCGGCGCCTGGCTCGGCTTGGGCGCGGGAGGATTGTCTGCCTGCGCAAACAAGCCGACAAGCGTGCGAGATCGCGCGCGGGTGCGGGATTGTGTTTGGGATTGGGATTGCGACTGGGATTGGCTCTGGGATTCCGATTGGGATCCGGACTCTGGCGCGGTGCTCGAGAAAAGAAAGTTTGCACCGAGCGAGTTGAAGCGCGTGCGCAGAGTCTCGGGCTGTTGAGTCGTCTTGAACGGTTCGGGTGCTGCAGCACGATTAGTCAGCGGAAATAAAGTTCGCGTCAAGACGCACTCATTGAACGTTGTCGCGCAGCGCGCTTTTCCTTGGAGTCAGCACGGCCGCGCGCGATGCTCCACCACTTGTTGTTGTCGTCCTTGGGCTCATTCTCCGCGCCCCACTGGACGGCATCAAGTGGGGCCCTCCTCCTCTTTCTGACAACAACGACCTCGGCAATGTCGTCGTCGTCGATGCGCTTGGGGTCGACATAGACGTCGATGGGGGGGACGGACTCTGGGGCGAGCCTGATGCGTGACTTCTTGGGGACGAGGCGCCTGCGGGGGGCCGGGGAGACGGAGGGGGCGAGTGTGCTCGGGCCAGAGGCGGACGGAGTGGCGGAGACGAGGCGGATGGTTGGCGGCTGCTCCATTGTGGCGTCGCCTCTCCCTCCAGGGAGGAACAGAAGAAAGTTCAACATGGTCACGCGTTTCCACTGTGGTACATCCACCACGTGACCGCGAGTAAAATTGATGCGGGGAAGGGTTTGCCATCGTTCATCACATCAATTGTACAATCCTGATTCAGTCATTACCTCGTGCCGTTGGCTGTGCTTGACCTCGTGTTCACGTCTCGGTTCTTTCCATGATCATGATTATTGTACTTATATATACGAACTTCTCCCATTCTCACACCCATCCTTTCTACCTCGTTCCGCATTTCTCATAATATGACTGAACCACTGCACCAATCTCGCTCTGAGTACGTTCGGTTGTCATCCGACTTCATTAGGAGACGAATACTCATGAGCATTATTGCAGCGGAAAGGCTCTCATAGCTCGGTTAGAATCGATTTTTGATCTTGACAGGCAGACATTTCTCGACAAGTTAGGTTACCGCGAAGGACCAGACGCACAGAGATTGCTTGACTCTTTTCAAGAGGTACCTCTTTTCCTCCTCCCCCAGATTCAGTCGCTTATGTGTTCATCAGCTACTTGATTCGCATGAACTGCGTCTTCCTTTTCGTCACACTCTCATCGAGGCGATGCGTCGGATTTCAGCCTCATCCTATCTTCTTCCGGCTTCATATGAACTGAAAGATGTATCCTATGACCAGAAGAGACCTATCTATGACTTCCGGTTGGCCAGGATATACAAAGGCGAGTTTCAAGGAGAAGTCATCTGCATAAAAGAAACTCAGCGGGTAAATTTCATCAATCGTTTATTTGATTCTCTAGCCTGAGTTTTCAAAGTATGATATAAGGATTCTCCGCGAAGCAATTCTAATGAGAAATTTATCGCATTTGAATGTTCAAACAGTTTATGGCATGATTCATTCCAATGGTATGAATTTGATGGTTCTGCAGTGGATGGAGAATGGGAACTTCTATGACTACTTGAAGTGTAACCCTAATGCTCCTATATTGCTACTTGTAAGTCCTTGTCCTTGCTTGTCATCCTTGTGATTCCTATGTGACACATCATGCAGGCAAATGATGTGGCTAAAGGCCTTTTATATCTGCATGAGAATGACATCACATTGAGAGGGTTGATAAGTGTAAATGCTTTATCATTTTAATGTCATTTGGTGCTAAGTCATATTCTTTAGGATAATATTTTTATTGATGGCACTGGCCGAGCATGTCTGTCAAACTTTGACTTTGCACTGTTTTCTAATGAAGAAAGGATGATGCATTTTCCTGAGAATATACCTTACAAAAGAATAGACCTTGACATTTACCAATATAGCTCAATGTTTAACAAGGTATGCTTTTCTTTCAAAACTCCAAGTCATTATTAATGTGGAGATAGATTTTTAAGAATTCACCACTCTTTTCTTTAAGTGGAACTGAAGATGTGCATTTGTCTTGGATTTCACTTGTGAGGCATTTAATTGTGAGCCCAATGGCTAGATGGAGACTACGCAAAAGAATATTGTCATTCATGGATAGCTGTCATTCAACTGATTCACCATCTTTTGCTCAAGTTGTTGAATTCTTTGAATCTATAATCACAAATGATACTCGACCTCCTCCAAAAATTGATAGGTTTTTCACTCAGGATTTTTACTACAAAACAAGTGGTCCTATCAAGCTCATTGATGTTGAGGAACTTGAACACATTTTAGAAATCCCAAAGACCCCTATTTCTGTGACCTTCAAACCTATGCCTTTTGAATCTATGCCATTTGAATCTATGCCTTCCAAATCTGTAGCTTCTGAATCTGTGACTTTTGAACCTACACCTATTTCTACACCTTCAAACCCTTTGACAAATCAGAATATCAAGTTGCCATCTTCATTTTCTTCAGTCATCTCTTATGCTCAGGGCCAGCTGACTTATGAGCATCTTGCTGATCCGGATCATAGCAAGGACTTACCAGATATGCTGTCTACCAAAGCACAAACATCTGCTACTATAATGCCTCTTATGATGAACAACTCCAACCCCTGGAAGAGCTTTACATCTTGCATTACTCCTGATGATGCCCAATCTCATGCTGAGAGTATTACACCCCTTGTTCATGAAACACTTGCAAATGCAAAGTATATGGGTGCTTTCTCTCTCTACTCTGGGTTTGATGTCAACACAATTGGGTTTCCAAAACCGGTGCAAGAGATATACATTGTTCTTGATGAAGAAATTTCAGATGATTTGAGCATCTTGTTAGCACAACTGGCAAATCCTTTTATAGGAATTGTGTTAACTCCAAACAATTGGTTATCAAAT
>JABCKQ010008910.1:0-10556 GCA_018857305.1 Termitomyces sp. T159_Od127 | reverse complement strand
AAGTGATCTACCAACTGGGCTAAAAGGCCACAATGTCAAGCCTGGCTTGACATGTTGCAGGCACTATTTAAGCAGTATCCAGTGTCATGATGCCGTGATCATGACACACATGAGCTTTGAATCCTTCATTTCACAGCATTCTACAACCATTTTGATGTATTGTCCCTGTGATAATGAGATGGTGCATGTGTTTCAATCTTGTTTTATGTGTATGCCTAGTCTGTAGGTGGCCGGCCCTAGATCACACATCTTGAAAGTAGCTGACAATTGCTTCTTTATGTTGTCCATGAACGGTCATGAATTTGCAGCTAATAGGAAGTCATCTATGTACACCACCAAGAAGCAAATTTTACCTTCCCTGTTTGTAAACATACAGGCATGTCTCTGCATTTAGGCGAGCAAATCCTAGGCCATGTAATTTCTTGTCAAGGGTTAGATTCCACATGTGCCCTGCTTGCTTTAGTCCGTACAGAAACCTCTTAAGCTTGTTGGATTCCACATGCGCCCTGCTTGCTTTAGTCCGTACAGAGACCTCTTAAGCTTCCAGCAGTGTCCTAAAAAAATTCTGACTCCATTAGATGGCATCATGTAGAGTTCCTCTTTAAGCTCGCCATTGAGGTACGCAGTGGCAACATCCATTTGGTCCAGTTCAAGGTTATACTTGGCAGCAAGTGCAAAAATGATTAGAATGGATTCAAGGTTTGCAACTGGCGCCCACACCTCCTTGTAATTCACTCCTTCAACTTGTGTAAATTCCTGCGCTACTATGCAGATTCTGTGGTGTTCAATGTTGCCAGTTGAGTTATACTTCACATGGAGAACCATTTTGGAGGTTATAGATCTTACCCCCTTCAGAATGGGCACCACCTTGTAGATGTTGTTGTCAATGAGGTTTTGAATCTCTTCTTGAAGTGCTGACTTCCAGTGCACTTTGTCAGGTCCCTTGAAAGCTTTGGTGGCGTTTTGAGGCATGGGTGCTTCACTTGGGCCACTCTGTGAAATGCCGGCAAAGTAAACCTCTTCATCTTCAGGTTCAGGTGAGTCACTGAAATCGAAAAATTTGTCATCCTCTGATTCAAGCAGGTCACTAAGGTTGCTGAGCTCAGGGTAATCTGCACAAGCTTGGATGTCCAACAGGGTTTGGTGTGTGTGCTCAGCAGATGCGTCAACATTTCTGTTGGTCAACCAGGCATGTTTCTCTGCTCAATTTTTATCTCTTCATTGCTCCTGAAGATTTACGGCATGGTAGTAATCAGAATTCTTAGCTGCTGCCTTTTGTATTTGAGTGCTTTTATCTCTGGTTGACCTGGAGGTCCCTCCCACTGACGTTGCAACATGTCTGAGGTCATGCTTTCTCTTGGTTGAAGCGGCTGGAGCTGGGTCAGCTGGTGTTTGTGTTGGAGTTCAAAGTCACTGCCTTTCAGCTGCATTAGAGGGTGGCAGTGGAGCTGGAGTTTTATCTGCTTGAGTCCTCACAGTAAGCAGTTCTCCCACTGGCTTTGGGTCTGTTTCACTGTCTGACTTATATTCAACTCTAGTTGTGGGTTGAGTGCGCTCTGTAGCATTCTGCTGGGGTTGTAAGAAATTTGGCTCCCACTTGCGCTCGTTCATAGGAATGTTTTCATCTGTCAGGTCAACAGTTTTGGATGGTGAGTCATGGGTTTCATCAAAATGAAAGTGTCAGCTGCTGAATTCCTTTCTCATGGTGACGTCCAAAAGCTTGTAAGCTTTCTTGCCAGTGCTGTAGCCTATTCACACGGCCTTGCAAGCTTTCTTGGCAAACTTTCTGCTTTGCTTGTCCTTGGGAATGAGGGCATAGGCAATAGACCAAAATGGACGAAACCATGATATGTCAGCCTTTCAATCAAATATTGCGGCATATGGGGTTTTCCTTTTTAGTCCTGCAGTGGGTGTTTGACTGATGACCATTGCAGCAGTGAGCATGGCATCTGACCAGAAGGATTTTGGCAGTCCTGACTCAATCAGCATCGTGGTTGCTATATTGACCAAGGTTTGGTTCATGCATTCAGCTAAACTATTTTGTTCAGGTGTGTCATGTGCTGTAGTAAGGTGTACTGGTCCAGTTTGACCAAGTTTAGTTTGGAACTGTTTGCTAATGTATTTGCTTCCACCATCAGATTGGAAGAATGTCACAAAACTCTCAGCAAGTCCGACTTCACCAATTTTGGTTTTGAAGAAGGTTTTTACATCATTCTTGAACTCACAGAAACGTAGTAATGTTTTGCTTTCATTTTGCATGAAGTACACCCAAGGAAAGCGTCCATACCTGTCAATAAATGATACCCAATACTTGTTTCCATGTCAATCAGCTGAGCTCAGAGGTCCACTGATGTCCAAGTGCACAACCTGGAAGGGACAAGTTGCACCTTGGCCTTTGTGCTTGAAGAGGAGCTTTTTGGACTTTGCTAGCATGCAGGGTTCACAGAATTTTGGCTTTCCAATTACCTTGTCAATGCCTTCAATGCACTTGTCATTTATCATTTGTACAAGTCAGTTTGGAGATATGTGGGCGAGCCATTGATGCAAAATGTTGATGTCTATGGTGGCAAGTGCATGCATTGGGGACATGATGTTCAAATGATATAGATCCCCTTTATGTGACCCAGTGAGTGCTACTTTTTGCCCTCTCAAGGTTCTGATTTTATATGTTCCATTTTTAAACATGGTGTAGTACCTGGCTTTGTCGAGATGGTGTGTTGACACAAGGGTGAGTTGGAAGGATGGGACATAGAGGGTATCTTTGAGTTCTGTGGTTCTGGATGTACCATTGATTTCACATTCGAGCATGATTGTGCCAATGCTTGTGGCTTCCACATAGGAGTCGTCCCAAAATGAATCTTTAGAGGGGGGGTCAGTTCCTTAAATGTGCCACACTTGGACCAATCACAACGCGGTGTCATGTGAGCCAATGCTCTGGAATCAGCTATGGCTTGAGAGAAGGTGAGATCACTTGACACACTCCCAACATAGGCCAAAATGCATGAGACTTTGTACTCAAATGTCCAGCTGTTTCACCATCGGTATTACTCTCTGTGCTGTCTGAACTTCCCCCCTCTGAGTTGAAATTGTGGCTCACATAGTTTGCTTTAGCTTTTGGCTTCTTTTTGCACTTTTTCTTCTTCTTTCAGTCCTTCTAATCCTTGAGCGTTCAGTAGTTGGATGTGTTGTGAGTGGTGATCTTGTAAAGTTCAAACCACAACTCTGACTTTCCTTTTGCCTTATGCTTTGAATTAGCATCAGCCTTGAGTGCAGCATCGGAAGAATCTCCCTAGGTGGTAGAGAGTTCAGGATAGTTGTGTGGAAGGAGTCCCATGGGCTCTCTTCAGGGAGAGAATTGAGTAGGGTGAATGCAAGGAATTAATGATCAATGGTTCTCTTCATTGCTGTGAGCTTTGCATCAGCGGCTGATAACGTGGATTCTGGGGACAACGCGATAGTGTCCCATACTTTCTCCTGCCGGAGTCTTCCAGCAATCCTTATCTTCCATATCTGAAAGTTTTTGGGTCCAATGAGGGTCAGACATGCCATGGCTTCTGACATGGTGTGTGATTCCTGGAAAATTTACTGCAGCTTTGTTGCGCTGGAACACGCTTGTGTAACGTGTGTATCAGTTGAGTTCACCTTGATCTTGTTGTTGAAATTAGGCAATGGGGCCCATAACCTATCAGATCAAGTAATCCCTAGTGTATGCTGTAGCATGCTCAGTTACGTTAGGGATGGATAACAAACTGTATTAATTCACCTAGTGTATGCCATAGCATGCTAGGTACATGCAGAGTAAGTTACATGCTTAAGACAGTAATGACTATAAGATCACATACCTCAGGGATGGGTAACGAACTGAGGTATGGCAAACACAAAAACTTTGCAATGGGGGCCCCTTGACTGGAAACCACCATGTGGTTCCAACAAACATACTCAAACAAAGCAGCTGGGTAACAACTGGTCTGCTGCTCTCTGCAAGGAAGCAATGCCAAAAGGTGTTCTGCCCACCAAAAGGTGCTGTCAATGCACCCCCCCCTCCCCCTCACCAGTATTACACAGGAGACAGCAGACAGTATACTCCCCAAAATGCTCTCTCGTACTTCTCCCCAATGAAACACGTGGCCACGCTCAAACCAATGTGAATCATGTACATTTTCCATTCATGCCATATATAAAGTGTGGAGCCTCCCAAAAAGCAAGTCAACACTCTGTCCTCCAGCTCCCCCATAAAAACACAATGAGTGGCATTGTACCTGGACTCAAAGACAATAGACCCAAATGCAATGAAAAGTATGGTGTTGGGCACCCTTTATTATGCCTTCTAATAATACAATCCAGAGAGAAATACATTATTATAAAACCGGAACACAAGTAGGACATGAGGATGCACCCACCTCAAGGACGAAGAATAGGATAAGTTCCGGACGACCTAAAAATTTTATCATACATTGAATATACCACACCATCTCACAATGGCTAATGCACCCTCTGAGATGCTCCCTCAGATGCTCAACAATCCTCTGATAAAAGGTCTTATTCATATTGACAATGATATTGCCTTTGGTGTGTCATTCCCCCTTCTAGGCATGTTAAATGAGGCTGAATGTTTCCCATCTCCATACTATCTGCTTGTCTCAGGGGTCTCAGCGGAGCAGGCAGAATACCTGGTCAATTTAGAGGTTGTGTCAACAAAGGAAATAACTGTTCTCTTCAAACCTTTCAAGGATCAACACCCATCCTGTCCTTACAATATGCGGACTCACGTTCCACGACTCAATTGAGGCACGCAAAGCAGTCAAAACCCTGGTGATATCCTGCATAAGTGATTCTGAAGCTGTCAAGAAGCACATTGACGATTGTGCGCCCATGATGAAGGAACATGTAGCAAGGGATATTTTCAACAACATCTCCGTCAAATACATAGAAGTCAAAAGGAGCAACGCCAACAGAGGAGATTTCAGAGGATGGAATGTCTACCTCCACCATTCACACCTTGGTGATGAAGACCACATCAAGCTGATACAGATAATGAGCACATGCTCTTTCCCCTCCACAACTGCAGGTTTTGGTCTATCGCTCTGCAGCAGAGACACCCTTCTCTGTGTCAACTGCAAGTCCATCGACCACGACACACCAAACTGTCCCTTCCCAAACTGCCTGGGTAGCTCGGATACAAACCGCTGCCCACACAATCAAACCTGGACACAATGAACACATATGTGGATGACTCCAGCCAGTACAAAGATGAACACAATGGAAGGCAGGGGAGAGGCAGGGGTAGAGGCCAAGGCAGACAAGGTGGAAGATCGTTTGCCAAAAGAGGGTTTTGTAGCCAGTAGAACTAATTACCAGACCCATGTCCTGACATTGACCCTCCCGAATACAACTTCATAGCCGGTATTATAACCAAAATGTTATTCTTCCCACATCACTAAGAATCTGTAAATTGAAACCCAAGTGCGATACCATGCCAAGTAAATGGGATATTACCTAGCATGGATGGATCTCTCAAAATGGGTAAACAACTGAAATATATTGGCTATATGTGGTACATGTAGGTTGTAAGCCCTCCATCATAAGACAAAAAATGGCAGTCTATACAAATTAGAGGAAGGTGCCGTGCAGCAGTCCTGCTTGAGCTACAAGTCCCCCTGCAGTGTAACTCATTAAGCAGTGGGTAGACCCAAAGCAACATCCCCCCTGAGTTCTTGAGAAATCAACTCACCCTGAGATTGCGTGGTTGGAAACTCGGTAAGTCTTATCAACCACTTTGATCTCATACAATTACATACTTGGTCTTTCTTACTCTGGCAATGGTTTGCACATCCCTGATGATGGAGGGCCCAACCAGCCAGCCACCGCTCGGGCCCTAAACACCACCAGCAGGGATTACAGAGGTGGTTCACCACATATACCGGGTGCTCAACCAAATGAGCCCCAAGAGAGTCCCATTCACCACTCTCAAACAACAAATACCACAAACTCCACTGGGAACGCACAGCCTCCAAATGTCATTGATGAGGTAGTGCTTGCCACAGAGGAAACAATGCAGAGAATTGAAGAAGAACACCTTTGGGAAGAACCCTTAGCTCAAAACGAATTTGACATGGATACTGCCACAGATAATAATGCATCACTATATGGTGGAGAGTATGACATGCAACAAGTCCGACAAATTAGATCAAGCAAGGACACAAAAGCAAACATTAAAATTGCCACGCTAAACATCAGAGGATATTGGGCGGCAGGATCCTCTAGATTGGAGTCCAAATGGAATCATGTCAACCAAGTAATCAGAGAAAACAAGATTGATATCCTCATGGTCCAAGAGTCCCACCTAAACATGGAGAGGAAAAGAGACATTGAGCAACTATTCAGCAAAAGAATAAGTATCCTCCACTCTGAGGACCCCGAGAACCCCACAGGAAAAGGAGGTGTGGCTGTGGTGCCGAATAAAAACTTGATAAACACACGAGGAGTAGAAATGAAAGAGATTGTACCCAGAAAGGCAATCCTAGTATTGATAAACTGGCATAAAGATGAAATCATTAATATACTTATAGTCTACTCCATTACACAGAAGCTAAGGAACAGAATGGCCTAATAGTTGCACTAGATCAGGAAAAGGCATATGATAAGATAGACCATGAGTACTTGTGGCGTACTCTGAAAACTTTTGGTATCCCTACCTCCTTCATCAATACGGTGAAAGCCCTGTACAAAAGCACTGAGACTAAAGTAATGATAAATGGGATTCTAAGTGCACCATGGAGAGTTACAAGGGGAGTCTGACAAGGGGATCCCCTGTCATGTCTGCTTTTTGATCTTGCAATTGAACCGCTAGCAGTGTCTATGAGAGAGTCAAACCTCAAGGGTTGCAAAATCCCAGGCCAAATAGAAAGGCTTATTGCTAGCCTTTTTGCAGACGATACCACCACCTTCTTATCATGGGAGGATGACCTCAAGACGCTGAATACCATACTGGATGACTGGTGCATTGCATCCACAGCAAACTTCAATAAAGCAAAAACAGAGTTACTACCAGTTAGCACCCCAGAATTTCGCAATATGGCGATCCAGGAAAGGAGAGTGAAACTGGACAAAACAAGAATCCCAGATGACATTCACATAGTTGAGGATGGCCAATCGATCCGTATCCTAGGAGGATGGTTTAGGAACCGTGCAGATAGAAGTGCACCTTGGACCAACGTCCTTGAAAAGATCAACAAGAGCTTAGAAACATGGGAAAAGAGCAACCCCATACACAATACCTGGCGCAAGTACAAGGAATCCCAACACATGTCGAAAAGGCACTAATTGGAGAGCAATCAGATTCATGTGGTCAGGTAAAAGCTCACTTGTGAATGAACAAACTATGTACAAACCCCTTGATGAAGGAGGCAGGGCCCTAGTAGACATTAGGACGAGGAACAAGGCAATTGACATAATGTGGCTCAGAGCCTACCTCAATTTCAGTAAAGATTGTCCCCTATGGGCTTACATTGCTAATGCCCTGATGATAGAAAACATTCCTAAAATGGACAGAAATGTGGACAAAAGGATTATGATAAACCCATTCCTACAATTGTGGAGAACGAAAGTATCAGCTAGGAGCAAGATATGCCAGGATATCACTAGCCTGTTAAGAACAGCAAGTACCTTCAACGTCAGACCCGAGGGCATAGCTTTCTGTAGAGGCATAGTCAGGGAAATCCCAATCTGGTACCACTTCGCAGCCAACCAGCATCTAAGAATGATGAATTGTGGCTGAGTAACAGAGTGCTTGAAGACAAAACATGCCATAAAAAATGTAGGTGACGCGGAAACCCTTTCCCTACAACTAAGTGGACCACAGTACATCGAGTCTGATGAATGCGAATGTATTGAGTGCATGGAAATGGAAAACACTCTAGGGTGCCTCCATCCGCACTCATGTGTAACAAAAATAAAGGAAATGCTGAACACCCTACCTAGCAAGTGGGACCCAAGATCCAGACAACCCGACAATAGTATCCAATCAAACACATCAAATGCCATTGAAGACAACGAAAGCTCAATCTACTTCAATGCCTGCCTGGCCACAAATGGAAACCTTGCAGACATTTTCAGAATCTTTATGATGGGCCAAACATGTGATGACGTCTACCTACCGCAGCCGCATGAAGGAAACCCACACCCACTCTCGGTTTTCATGGGAGGAATAAGCCAGTCACTGAGGGACTCAACAAGAAGTAAGCAACTGGGCGCAGAGATATCAGTTCCAGGGAGGGATGACCTAGACACGAGCGAAAAATGGATCAGCCCGGCTGAAACAGGCAGTAACGACAGCACACTCCTTGCGATCCTGCTATCCTCCATGAAACTAGGAACAAATGTGCCAATCACAATAAATACAAGATTGGAAAAAATAATAGATGCTCTCACCTCAGATTTACGAAGAAAAGAAGATACTGGTTTTGTGGAAACGCGACATGCTGGCCTAATTAGGACAGTAGTCGGCAGGCTTAGAATGCACTCTCAGCCAATAGAATTCAACGGCCTTGTGGACTCCTAAACAACAGCGAAGGAAACCAGAGCAAAATCCCTTGCCAGAAGTGGACTAAGTAACAGGAGGCCGTTAGTTCTACCTCCCATTCCCAGAGAACTGCACCTCACGGGAGCGAAACTCTCTAAAATCTCGCAAGCCATAGCATATAAGCTGATCAGGCATCTCACACAATCCCCGATCAGGCAAAGAACAGCGAAGATGTTAGAGGGCATCAAACTGAAGATAAAAGAAATAAATGGATACACACCAAGCGAGAAACAGATATGGTCAAGTCTACGTAACAAGGACTTCTCGAAAACTACGCGCATTTTCCTATGGAAATGCATGCACGATGTGTATAAGATAGGATCATACTGGAATAGACCCTCCATGAGCCCAGAACTAAAACTTAGACAATCGTGTAAACATGATGGCCAAGTAGACAATTTAAAACACATTCTCACTGAATGCTCCTGCCCCGGCCAATCCATAGTATGGAACCTAGTGAGCGAGTTGTGGGAAAGAAAGACAGGTAGCCGCTATCTCAGCCACGACATATTTTATGCCCTAGGTAGCACGCTCATAGTGATCAATAATGGAGATGGGAGGGTCTCCCAAGGCCTCACGTGCCTACACAGAATCATCATAACAGAGGCGACGCACCTGATAGGGGTACTAAGCTGTGAGAGGGTAATTAGTAAAAATGATACAGCACATTCTGCAGTTGAGATCACAAACAGGTGGAATAAGATAATCTCAAAGAGAGCAGACCTGGACTTCAAACTAACGGACAAAAAACTTGGAAAAAGAGCACTCCCGATACCACTAGTGACGGAAACATGGGTAAATACTGGAGTCACCGCGAAGTTACCACCAAGTGATCCGCAAGAAGGACCTCATGGCGGGGTTTTAGTGGGTAATGGGCCCCATCTGAGGGATGGAGTGGGATAAAGTCCTCCTAAGGGCCCGTAGCCCCACACACGTGCGTAAATGCATTTCCCCGCGGAGAAAAATACACAGCTGCCCTTTATGGAACTTGGTTTAGATCCCAAGTGAGCAGCCCAGCGGGCCAGCGAGAGACACCTTTGGCGCCTGCCCTCTGGCCATAAACGCTACTCCCAAAAAAAAAAAAAAAAAAAAAAAAAAACTTTGCAATGGGGCGCAGGCGCGCACACGTGATCTCCGCGTTAGGCTCACTTTCTGACACTACCATCGAAGCCTGTGACTACTTCTACATATCTTTATACATGTAAACACTCATAGAGTCTAAACCTCATGCTAAACTCTGGCTAGGTATAGAATTGGCATGTGGAGTGAGCATGAAGCCTGTATAACCGCCTTGTGCGCTCTCTTGGATTAGGGAGGTGTATAATGGGACACCACCAGCAAAGTTGAGTGGCTCAACACGTTTTCCTGGTACATTTGCTCCATTGTACCATGACTTCGCACGATTAAACAGACCTACGGACCAGATGTCGGCTATGCGCTGAACCCAGCCCTCTGATGCTTCTCGCGTTGCATCGATACGGGCATAGTTATGTTGGCGGAGGTAGATGAGACACTCTATGATCCAGTCACCTTGAAGTTCCTGTGAAGGGTTAGTCCCAGTAAGAAGTCCATGTATTACCTAACTTTTTGTAGTATTACGACACATTACATGTCTAGTAATGTTCAATAATGGCCCAGGTGCAAATTAATATTTTGAAAATCTTTCAGAGACATTACGGGTGATTTAAACACATTGAAAAATGCAGTAAAATGTTTACATGAACATTGTACTCTGTTATACAACATTATCGGTCCGTGAGCCAAGCCTACCTATCTAATTGCCCCCGTTTTCCTGCTCGGCAGCCTGCCACGCTTGCATCGCCCTCGTTACCATTATCCTGCACGGCTACCCGCTGTTCTCTTTACCCTCACTCTCCCTACCTGTCCTCTACCGTCTATACCACCCCTTATCCAATCTGTCACTCCATCCCGGGTCTTCATTAAGTCGTCCTCAGGCTCGATCACTGGCATATTC
>JABCKQ010008909.1:0-14117 GCA_018857305.1 Termitomyces sp. T159_Od127 | reverse complement strand
AAATATAGAGGATGAGGAAGATCAAAAGAAAGGAGCACAAGATCAGTAATAATCAGAGTCCGGAGTCTTCAATTGACCGTGGGAAAATACTTCTTATTAGAGCGAACATCCCCAAATGGTCACTAAAAACTATCCCCAAATGGTCACTAACTATTAGTGACCATATATAGATACATCAAATTTAGTGACCATATATGGTCACTAATTTGTCCCAGGTATGACACCTGAGCTGATAAAAATCCGTTCCGAGTTCACCGAACATAACGTTCAGCGCTCAGCGCTCAGCTTGCAAGTCAAAAGACTGTATTTTTATATGGGCAAGGAGTACTCGGACCAAATCACTGTCACTAATGGCTTTATTCTCACCAACAGCCGATTGGTGTGAGCCCTCTAGTTCTCACATGCTCGAGCTTGTATCTTACCCATTTTGATGCTGATGGTTTCCTCAGGTACTTTGATTTCTTGCTGGTCATTGTTGCTTTTGGCTGACGTGGCACAGGGGAGGTATAGGACAAGAGCGGAAGTAAGGCTGCAAGTGAAGGATCAAGATATGCCAAAAGACACGAGGTAATTAAACACCTACACACTTACGCTGATAACTCAGCAGTAATGAACATCTATGAACCAAAGGAAATAGCTGGGCAGAAGGAAATGGTGAAGTTCACCAAACTGTTCAACAAATTCCTAGACAGCAACAATGAGATATCAGTACATGTGGAGTGGTGCCCAGGACATAAGGATATACTGGGAAACAAAAGAGCAGACAAAGAAGCAAAAAAAGGAGCCTGACTATAAGCACCAGACTACTCAACAATGATGCACACCATGAGGCAGTTGAAGGAAAGGATAATGGAAAAATGGAGGAGGGACTGGATTAGGACACCGCTAGTAGGAGGCTTCACAGACTCATGCAATGTAGGACAAAGCACAGATTCATAGGTAAGTACTATGCAAGGTTTGTACTTAACAAAGAAATAGGATGCTCATGTGGGAAACCTTACCAAATGAGAGACCACATCATTAAGGACTGCACCTGATATGAGGAACACAGGGAAATGCTGAGGGAAGCCAATGAAAACCTCAACATCAAAAACCTGCTTGGATCAAAGGAGGGACTTAGAGCAACAAAGCAGTTTTTGGAAAAGTCCAGAGCATTTACAAAAACAGGCAAACCATGCATGGAAAGAGTCAAAGCAACAGAAAACAACAACACTGACAATGTAGGAAAGGAGAGACAGGAGAGGGAGGAAAAGGAGAGTTTGTGCTACTTCTTTTCAGATAGCCTCAGAGCATGCACCAACTGGCTCACTACACTCACAGCCATTAACACCACCTCTGACAATTCCCTTGGTCATCATCACCCATCACCACCACATCAGTGCCTATGCCAGCAATCCCTGGCATTTCTCTTGGTCCCCACCAATGCTTCTCCTATCTATCACTGGCCCTCATCATGCATTATGACTCCATGCATCAGTCATTATTCCTCTGCCCATAGCTCACTCATTGTTCCATCACAGCCACACATTATTCCATCATACTCAGCATCAACTGCTGTCATGACTTGCCATGTACCTTCTGTTTCAAGCTTTGGCCTCGCTCTGTCTGGCCTCAGGGATCTCACCTTCTCAAAGCAACTCCAAAGTGCCTCAGGAGCATGCATCACCTGGATTGCTACACATTCAGCCATCACTACCACTCTCAACATCTCCTTGGCCATTACTGCCCATTGGCGCTACATCAGCCTCAGCCTCAGCAATTCTCAGCACTTTCCCCTGCCATACCAACACTTCCTTTAGCCCTCACCAAGCACTCATCATACATCATGACCAACACATCACTTGCATCACCTTTGATCCATAATCCATGCACTACACTACCTTCTCCACTTAACTCCTCACTCTACCATCATTTCATACATCCTCCTTGCCCATGCTCCCAAAGCAACATTCTTTCTTTAGGAGCTTTCTTTGCACTGCACAACTAACACCAACATCTGCAATAGATTTGCAGTATCCCTGGACCATACTTGGAGCTCTGACATCATGATTTGTCACTGGGGCACAGACCTGTAGCCTGGAGCTCACCTGCTACTATTAGTATATAAGTTGTAGCATAGCACTTGGTACAGTAGTCTTGATATTGCTGTAATTCTCTGTTTTGTTCATGTTCATGTCTCTGGTCCTGGTTCTCTTAGTTTCAGCTTTGTCTATCTTATCTCCTATTGTTCGTCTCATCTCATTTCATACTCATCTCATATTATCTTGTTACTCTTGTCTCTACTCACTTTATATTTTATTTAATTTATTCTTTTGACTCTCTCACTCCACCTTGACTCTCTAGGTTCTTCTCTGAGTCAACTTCTTGTCTTCAGTCCTACTTTCCATTTCACTCCTCATTTATCTCTTGCTTTGACTCTTTCCATCCTCAGCTCAGCTGACTTCTATACCCTCTATCTCTGATCCTGGGACTCATTTGTCCCCACTACTCACCTCAGCCCTTTGATCTCTGTCTGCAAGGGTACTTTTATTTATTGTCTACACTGACTTCTCCTTGATTCACTCCCTTACACTCCAGCCCACCTCTTGCACCACTCTCTGGGACCCTCAGGTCTTGCTCTAGACCTCCAGAGATCTTCAAAGATTTCCAGAGGTCATTTTCTTTTTAAAAAACCTCCAAAACTTCCCACACTTCCTGTTCAAGCATTATTCAAGGTTAAGGTTAGCTCTGGTCATCTATACAATTGTTCTCATGCTCACTGATGAACCACATCAGGCAGCAGGGGTCCTTAACTTATTCTCTTTGGATTCTCCTCTGCTAAGTGATTAGTTACCACTGTATTGTCAACTATTGTTCTTAATATAACTTTGCATTCTCCTCTGCTAGTTGTGTGATTGAGCCACAGCTCCTGGAGGTCGCCCTTACACTGTCCCAAGACTTACTTACAGTCCTGACACTCATCCCTCATGCCCCTACACACCTCCTGCACTCACTCCTCACACATATCATTCTGAACATGACTAATGCTCCCTTTTCTTGGTCATATCATGTTCCTGGCTCCATCTCTTGGTCTCCAATGCCCCATGCTTGTTGACAGTACTCACCATGCACATGGTACATTGCATCTGCCTTGTAATAAATTGCCCAGTAGTCTGAGCCTCCATGGTTAGCAGAACCTGACAACTGTGCACTTCATTGTTCTGTTGCATTTCTATGAACTCCCTCTGTTCAAGCTCCCAAAGCAACACTCCTCTTTCTTTGAGGGCCTCCTTTATGCTGGCCAACACCTGCCAGCCTTGCACAATGCCTGGATCATACTTGGAGCTCTGGCACTATAACTTATCACCAAGGCTAAGAGTTCATAAGTTGTAGAGTAGGACTTGATACAATAGTTTTGATATTGCCCATGGTTTGCCCTAGTTTTGTCCTAGTCTTATCTCCTTTGTTTCAGTTCTTGTCTACTTGTCTTGTACTGATCTCACTTCTATCTTGTCTTGTACTCATCTTGTACCTCTTCACCTCAGTTGAACTTTTCTTTTCTTGTCTTGACTCTCTCTCTATAAATCTCTTCCTCAAGTCTATCTCTCTCAGCTCTTCCTCTCTCTCCTGACTTGATTTCAACTTTGCCTTTTCAAGTCTTCTTTTGTCTTTTCATTCCCTTCTCCACCTTTGCCTCAGCTCAACTAACCCCCACACATCTCACCAACAATTCCAGACTTGCTCTTCTCCTGTTGCTTGTTTGCAGCAGTCCACCTACTCATTATTGTCATCTTCAGGACTCACTCTCAGCCTTGGTGCCTCTTGCTTACTTGTGACTCATATTGCTCACTCTTTGTGCATGCACTCTTAGACATAACCAACACTCCTTGCACCTAGTCTTGTCACTTCCCTGGCTGGCCCTGCCCTTTGATTTCTCATCCTTGAACCTCATCTTAGATATTTGTTGTATGTGTAGCACATCACATCTGTCAAGTAAGGACTTACCCAGTAATCTGAGCCCCTATAGTCAGTAGAACCTGACACTTATGCCAAACACACTGATGCCCACTGCAAAATCACCCCCAATTGAGCTCCTAGCACTCTTGTATGGCTCAACTAGCACACTTTCACCCTTGATCAAGCTCAATCACAAGAAATGTGGCCCCTTCAAAGTCCTCCAAAAAGTCTCAACTAGTTTTCCATATTTGCTTCCTCAAAAAGTATGCCTTGAATTCCTTGCCTGGATAACACCATAGCTGACCACCACTCATTAAAGCCGAAGACAAGTACCACTACAAGGTTGACTACATCTTCAACTCAAGACTTGTTCACAGCCACCCTCATCATCTAGTTTGTAAAAAAAGCTATGGACCTGAAGACAATACTTGAGAGCTCTGGAAGAACCTTGCTGGCACTCTTGCCAAGCTCTGGAACTTCCACCAACACTCTACCAAGCCTCAGGATCCCTGAGACTAGTGTTCACAAACACCTCAATAGGTGTAAGCCCCACCTCTGAATTCATTTCCAACTCTCACCAAAACCCCTACATGTTTTGTTTCTTACTTTGATCATACTCTGAAAATCTACACTTCATACCAGACAATTGGAAAAGTGCAAAAAAGATAATATTACAACAAGAGACAGTAAGCTAACCTCCAGGGGTTGTGGCACGATTATGCAACTGGCAGAGGAGAATCCAAAGTTATATTAGAAATGCTAATCAATGGTACAGTGGTAACTAATCACTTGAAGAGGGGAATTCAAGGAGAACAGTTGTCCTCCCCCATGCTGCCTGCTTTGCCAACTCCTTGGTTTGCTGGTGTAGTGATAGGTTTGCTGCTGACAGCTCATGATTTGCAACAAATTGGAGGTGCCCTATCAAATATGCTAACCCCAACACAATATGAACACCAGAGAGACCTGCCATCACTGCTACCTCCCCCTAGAGCCTCTTGCTGAAACTTTCATCTCAAGCAGCAACACTTGCTGCTTGCATTTGTTGCACATCACTGGAGTCATCTCCACCACTCTTTGCTTCTTGCATAGTGGCTCCAACTTTGCCACTGAACCAACTCACCCTCCTCACTTGCCCTTGCCCTCTAACTGTTCCACTGGCTGTGACCTTAGCAAACTCTTCCTTCTATCCACTGCTCTGCAGGCCTGTAACTTCAGCTCCTCTCATCTGCTCCAATGCTGACAACAACTCCCAGCCCTATTCAGCAGCCATGCATGCAACCTGCCATAACTGCAATACTCAGCATCACTTATGCTTGGACCAACACAAAAGGCACATTAAGGAGTTGCAACAGGAGCCCACTGCTGACACCTTAACCTCACTTAAGTCACTGTGGCAAATGCAGAATATACACTAAAATCAGGTTCAGTACCAACATGGAGCCTCTGCAGACCACTCACCAGGCCCTGCATCCAACACTGCATCACTTCTTCTCGGACTACTCTCTGCAATGACAGAACAAAATTTATAACCCCAGGCCTCAGATTCAACCACTGGGGACAAATAGGCAACACCAGAGCAGAATAAGCAGGTCAGCACTGTAGTACAACCTGAGAATGACCCACTGAAGAACTCACCGTGGCTGAGGTCAACTCTACAAATCATAGTCCAGAGCATGCACCAACTGGTCCACTATACCCACAGCTATTACCACTACTCCTGGCAATTCCCTTGACTATTATTGCCTATTATCACCACACTAGTACCTACTCCAACAATCTCTGGCACTTCCTCCAATCCCCACCAACACTTCTCTCATACATTGCTAGCTCTCATCCCACATCACAACTCCATGCATCATTCTATGTGTCATTCCTCCACTTGCAGCCTGTTGAAATACAACACATTGGCATGGTACGCTCAATACTGTACGCTTTACTTCTTAGATTTCCTTTCTTCTTCCATTATCACTACCATTCTTGTCATACGCCACCCACATTAAATGTTTGATGACTGTTTGTCTAAAACCTTATTTTTTGTTGCTCTACAAATATTTTACATACACAAATAGTCCCTCAGTTGTCTTCTATCACAGTTCAACAATCTGAAGATACGTCAACTCTTATACCATTACTACTTTATACTTACTTCACCTGTAGTCTGATTACTTGTTGAACTACAGGTAATATATAGTTGTCTTCTATCACAGTTCAACAATCTGAAGTCTGATTACTTGTCAGACTACACAGTCCACTCATCATTCTATCACAGCTGCATATCATTCCATCCCACCCCACATCACCTATCTTCATTGTCCTGCCACCTCTCTATAAACTCCCTCCACTTAAGCTTTCAAAGTGACACTTCCTCTCCTTTGAGGGCATCCTTTATACTGCATAATTACAGCTGACACTTGCCAGCCTTGCACAATTCCTGGACCACACCTGGAGCCCTAGCACCATAACTCATCATCAGAATTAAAACCTGTAGTTTTGGAGCTTATCTACTGCCAGTATATAAGTTGTAGAATAGGACTTGGTACAATAGTCTTAATATTGCCACTGTTTGCTCATAGTTTTGTCTCATTATCTTGATTCTCATCTACTCATTTTGTATCTTGTTTTCTACTTTGTCTCATACTCATCTCAGATCTTCTTTTTCTAATCTAACTTCTTTTCCTCAACTCTCTTGTCTCGCCTCTATCTCTAAGTCTCTCCTCAAGTCTATCTCTCTCAACTTATCCTCTCTTTCTTAACTCAGCTCCAACTTCTCTTTTGATTCTTTCTTTATTTCTCAGTTCCATCATCCATCTTTGTCTTGGCTTGACTAACCTTTGCGCCCCTCACTAGCAAACCTGGACTCACTCTTCTTCCACTACTCATCTTCAGCAAATCTACCAGTCTGTGATATTTGCTCCCAGGACTTGCTCTCAGCCCTGGTACTTGCCCCTCACTGACTTGTAACCTTCAGTGCTTGCTCTTTGTGCATGCTACTCTTCAATGTAATCAGTGCTTCTTGTGCATAGTCTTGTTGCTTTCCTAGCCTTGCTTCTCAATTTCTCATGCCTGGAGTTCATCTCAAGTACTTGTCATACATGTGTAGAATATTGTGTCCACCTAGTAAAAACTTGCCCAGTAATCTAAGCCCCCATAGTCAGCAGAACCTGATAGAAAAGCAAGAAGTAAGAGCCACACAAATGCAAGCAGGCTAGAGGGGGCTTCTAGACAAGCATTAAAAGACTTGTTCTGCTGTAAGGGCAACCTCCAGAAGTTGCAGCACAATCTCCATTCAACTGGCAAACTGGCAAAGAGGAATTCAAAGTTTATATTAGAGACAGTAACCATGGTGATGATTCCTAAACTGTGCCAAGTGTAATTTGAATCGGCCAGCACTAGGTGTAAGTTGAGGTGTAGCATTTGAGCTTGCTATGAGAGAACCAGGCAGGGTCCCAGCAGACAATGTTAGCAGAGTAGTAAGCAAGGAAGTGAAAGAGGTGATTAGTGGTGATGCTAAGCACTAAAGGCTTACCATAGTTGCTAGGCATGTGAGGGGTCCTATACACTGATGTCATCTCAGTGGCAAGCAAAATGCTAAGCAACACTCTAGCAATGAGTATAGATAAGACTGAGTTCTTGAGCTCTGAAGCCCAAGGTGTAAGAGGTATGAATGAAGGGTAACTTGTCATTAAAAGGTAAGTAAGTACAGTTTAAATAACAAAGTAACAAGGGAATTTCCTGGTGGCCACCAAAGGTCAGTAAAGTGGTTAACTAAGTAAGTAAACAAGAACCAACAATTTTTTACATGGTAAAATGTCAAACCAACCTTGAGCAACACTTAGCATTGCCAGTCAAGCTCTTTATCATGTCAACTTGTTGAAAAATAGAGTAAAAATCATAGAACTGTCACTGCCAGCAGTATGACTAATTTGTTCACCAAGGCACTATGTAATTAAACCACAGTGATCATGAAAAATAAGGAAAAGAAAAGAAATCAGTAATTAATTGAAAAATTGTGGCTTATTGCAGAATTCAAACCCCAGCCCTTGTGAAGGGTACCAGGCAGACCATGGGTGCTCTAACCACTAGTCCACAAGCCCTTGCTAATAACTATGTCAGTATTCCTCAGGATACATTAGCAAGTGCATCAATGATACAATGGTAAATAGTCATCTGGCAAAGAAGAATCTAAAGAGAACAAGTCTCAGGATCCCTGCTGCTTGGCACAGTGCATTAGCAGGCAGCAAAGACAAACTGTACAGGAAGACCAAAGCTAACCTTAACATCTGATGATGCCTGACAGGAAGTTCAGAATGTTCCAGAGATTGCTGAAAAAGGAAATGACCTCCAGAGATCCTCCATAGGTCTAGAGTGGGCTCCAGGAAGTGATGCAAAGGGCAAAGCAGAGTGTAGAGTAGTGGAGTAAAATAAGGGTTGACATAAAACAAATGGAGGTCTTCTTAATAGCAAGTTGAAGTGCACCATTGACCCTTCATCTATCTCCTCTATTCACCTACCTCATTGTCAATCACCCTTTCACTAATCACATTAATATCACACTGTCTGGGCACCATGTGGCCCTTTTGTTATTGTTTCAAATATGTATATATACTATTGTACATCACTCAACACCCTCAGTCAATTATACATTGAACTGAGGGTGAGTCAATACTTTGCCTTTTTACATATACTATTGATACTGACATAATTACTTAGTTGTAACTCACTGTCTATCAGGTAAATATATCAGTCAATTATACATTGAACTGAGGTTATAACTTACTGTCTAACAGGCATTGAATTGAGAGGTTCTAACACTTCTAACAGCTAAGCCACCTTGTATCAGGTGGCAATCTGTTCATCATTTGAGCATCCTACTAGATTGTTGATGTGCTCCATCAAGGCAGGGTAGAGGCCATCCTGAGAGGTGAGGCAGAGCTATCGACCATCTAAGTAGGCCACTTGCTCAACTAGTACCAGAAGGAGTCAATGTACTTCTGCCCAGAAGTTGTTTTTTAAGGCAGACCAGTTGGCAAAGCTTCCAACTCCTCCAAAGTGTTAAAAAACACAGAGGGCATGAGTAGTAGCATGCCTAGCCTTCATGTAGGATAGCACTCAGCCAATTTTTAGAGTATTAGAGTCAAAAGTGTTCCTGCTAAGGTGGATGTAGGTGAGGCACAGCTGTAAAAATCATTTCTTGGTAGTCAAGTCACTATTGTATACATCAGAGAGAGCAGAATAGGGAATCTGCATCCATGAAGCAATGAGTAGGGCTAGAGATTCTGATAGAGTTGCATAGTGTGGCCCCAGGCTCAGAGCTTCTACAGAGTGTTATAATTTAACCAGTCTTGCTTGCTTTCTAGTAAATAACACCTAAGTTAATTCCTCAGAATGTGTCAATGAACTATATTGATGAATACCTAGTAAATAACACATAGGTTAATTCTAGGTATTTGTAGTTAATAAATATGTGCATGTTGTAAGTATTAGAGAAGATGTACCCTCAAAACATGTCAATGAACTGAGGGTACTGAATGTCTACAGCAGTATATATGTGCGAGTGGGACAAAGCAGTCATTGGCAAAGCAGTCAGTGGCCTTGTGGGAATGGCGTTGTGGCTGTGGTACCCTTCACATTGTCACATTGCCAACATAGAGCAGGGCATCAAGCATGGTTACTCTAAGAGCACTTGAAGAAATTGAGATATGATGTCAGTGATTTGTTGGAAGGTGTAAAGTTTGGCAGTGTAATAGGTAAGGGAGGCTTGAATAAGTTGCACCAGTAAGCAAGTCCAAGCTTTGTTTTGAGGGGCCAGAGCATTTGAGGGAGCTTCCAAACTGGCAAGCTGAGACATAAAAGCAGTATTGTGTGTAAATCTAGTGGAAGTGACAAGTAGAGGCCATATAAATGCAGACAGGCTACAAGGGGCTTCCAGACCAGAGTTAAGAGACTTGTCCTGCTGTAAAAGCAACCTCTGGGAGTTGCAGCACAATCACACAACTGACAGAAAGTAAGCCAAAGATTATATTAGAGACAGTAACAATGGTACATCAGTAACTAATAACTTAGGAGAGGGAAATCCAAAGAGAACAAGTCTACATTCTCTGCTGCCAGGTGCCATGCAGCCACAGAGCAGTGGAGGCATGAGAACAACTGTACAGAATAATCAAAGCTAATTCTAACCTTTGATGATGCCAAAACAGGAGGAGTTTTCTAAGTGCATCTGTGCCCTCTTTGTCAGCTTGGGACATCATACCATTTCTAGAACCTCAGAGCAATGAGATAACTGCCTCCTTAAGTTCCACACCCTTGACCAGCAGAGCACACACCCTGACAAAACAAAAAAACACCTTAAAAGTGGATCTTGCCCTCTGAAACAAAATGTGCACCCTAATCAACAAGACCCACACCAGCCCCAACCTTCAATGCTTTGAGAACCCCATTGTCAGGTTCTACTGACTATATAGGCTCAAACCACTGTATGATTCCTTATGTGGCAAACACAATGTCTACATGCATGGCAAGTACTGCCAATGAGCACAGGGTATGTAAGACAGAGGGGCAGGGCCAGGGATGCAGGTCGCTGGGGTGGGCAGTGATGAGTGCCAAGGGTTGCCAGGCATGTAGCAGTCCAAGTCTGGGGTGTCATGGAGCTGGCTTGGAGAGGTGGGAGTCCAGGGGCCAGGGCTTAATACAGGAGATAAGTGGTGGGTTGTGACACCCATGGACCTTGCACAATACTTCCATGTGCAATGCAAGGAGCCAACTGATGCCCATAACAATGCTCCAGCCCTGGTACCCTGCCAGCAAGAGAAACTCAACACCACATCTGCCATCCTCCAGTCAACTAGAGACTTAATTGTTACAACTTCCTCATACAAAGAGAGGTGGAAGAAAAGGGAAAAGGTCATTACTACAAGGCAGGATATAGATCTAAATCCAATAGTAGCCTTGCAAAACCATGCCATTATTACTGGAAGAGGGTAGTCAAGGTTTGGAGGTTCAATCTTCTTCACTATGCTTCACCTTGACCTATTGGGTTTTTGCAATTGGCCAACACATTGCAGTATATGAACAAATAGTTATAAAGTCACAACTAAGAGCACAAAATGCTGCAAACATACATGTGGTGCGTCTCATGACAGCTCAGACATGGCGCAAACATACAAACATATGAGACAATTATAAGTATGCTATCTTGTACGGTATTATTCCAACCATCTACCAAAAGAGCCTCCCACTTCGGAATATTTTGGAGAGTAACTGTTCTTTGTAATCAAACCAAGAAGGAAGTGACACAGTAATTTTCACTGGCTTGAGATGCAACCTTCGTTTTTTTGACTTGTCAGCAGACAAGCTTCTTTCTAGTGGTGATAGGTTGATGTCTCGCTGATGCAAGTAACCGCACATGATGTGAATATCAAGAGTTGTGGTTGTGGCGGTAGAAAGAATGCGAGTCAGCTATTGGATGTCTTTTGGTAATTCTATTGAGACCATCAACTTTAAGGTCACTAAATGATCATTCATATGAAAAGATAGTGGGAAAAGCACTAGAACATTGTCAATGCTGTTGGAATAGACTCTCTGCTGTGGCGACGGCGGCCTCAGTTACTTCTGGCTATCAACATTTTCTTTGTTTCTTTATTTTGTTTCTTTTCTTACTTTACTTACTTCTGCAGTCCGATCAAACTCAATTGTACTATACAGTTTTCTTAAGCCACTGTATTCCCTGATATGGTGCTTACCCCGTATTGTGACCCTCAGTCCTTTTACCAAGACTGAGGGTATGTCTTTACTTCTACTTATGCCTTACCTTCTTTACTTACCTAACCTGTAGAATACTTGAGACTTACCTCGTATAACAGGTCAAATACAGTCCTTTTACCAAGACTGAGGAATACTTGAGACTTACCTTGTATAACAGGTTATTGGCCCCAAAAAGCGCTTACATGCACTACGACTACATTTGTTGACAAACATACATTCACTGACAAAACATGACTACTACAACATCATCTGGGGGAAACAGTAACCCCCCTACATTCCCAGATGAATTCTTATTTGATGGAACAAACTACATTATGTTCAGAGACTGGGTACTCCTAGCAGCAAAACTCAGAGGAGCTGAAGGTTGTTTTGACGGAACCATAAACCCACCAAATCCCAAAATGACAGTACCCACTCCGACAGCAACTGAATGGTGGGATAAAACCCCATCATATCAAGAATAGCAAGTACAAAATGCATGGGCACTGGCGCTAATTGTATACAACACTAAAAACCCTGTGGAATTAGGGATCAAAATGTCGGACACTGCAGCAAAAGTCTGGGCAACATCAAAGGAGTCTTATGAAACCATCTCAGACTTAGGAGCAAATCTGGCAGGGAACGCACTGAAGACCATGAAGTACTCTGATGGGATGGACTTCCAGGAGCACATAACAAACCTCCGTTTGAAGTGGAACTACGCAGTTAAAAAGGGGGCAGAGATAAAGGACAACCAGTTCCAAGCCATTGTCATATCGTCTCTACCTGCATTATGGGATTACATCATAGCCTCTCTCCAGTCAGCAAAAACCTCTGTCAAACTCATTGCAGGCTTAAATGTCCATTGGGAGTGCCTAAGAGAGCGAATGACTGGTGGCGCACATTTTAATTCCACTGCCCTACTTGCAAAGACCCACAGCTACAAAGTAAACTGGTATGCACAAACTTGAACTGTGGACGCACTGGGCACACCATTGAGAATTGCTATTGGAGAGGCGGGGGAAAGGAGGGTCAGTTCCCCCCCAACTTTGGTCGCAGATGAAATGCCACACCTGCTCAAATGATACCAAAGTCACAGCCTCCAGCCGCAAATCTCGCAAACACCACAGCAAATTTGCTTCAGACTATCTATGCCCTGATGGCGAACATGCAGTTTGCCCCAGCAGCTGTATACAACGACGCTTGGAACCCATTAGAATCCTACCTGTCCACCATAGAGATTTTGACTAGCGCCTTTGCATTATCAACTACCAGTGAAGAAACACCCACATATGCCGATTCTGGTGCTACTGACCACTGCTTTGTGAAACAGTCCAATTTTGAATAATACCATGCTTACTCCAATCCATACCAAGGTGTCTCAGCCAATCGTAGCAGTATGTTTAACATCCTGGGAGAGAGGACTGTCAGAAGAACGGTCACAGTAAATGGCAACACCTCCCAGCTGGTATTCAAATCTGCACTGCACATGCCAGAACTTGCCGCAAACTTGATGTCAATTGGAAGGTTTGATGACCTGGGATTCTCTGTCGTTTTTCAGGGTGGAAAGGCTAGTTTCATGACCCTACTGGAAAGACATTCATGGTAGAGGTAAAGCAAGATTGCATGTACCTTCTAGACCTCCATGCAACCACACATGCGGTATCCACCCCAGGAAAAGACTTTGCTACTCCAAGCTCTGAGAGCAAGGTACACCCCCCCAAGGTTCTTGTTGCCGCCTCCCTAAATAAACCGGTCTCAATTGACCTTTGGCATTGACGCTTTGGTCATGCCAGCATTCAATCTATTCAGAGGTTGGACACTAAACAGTTAGTGGATGGACTTCACATCCAGAGCAAGCCCACTATACCTGGCCGATGTGAAGACTGCATCTATGAATGGCAGACTACACAACCCTATGATGGCACTTTGGAGGATGTCCAAATAGCAGGCAAGAAGGTTTATATTGATCTCTGGGGGCCAGCAACAGTTGCATCATTGGGGGAGCCTTGTACCTGATGGTCTTTACTGATGCAGAGTCATTGCAATTGCAGGGAGCGTACCTGACCAACAAAGCAAGCAAAACCACCCTTTCAGCCCTGAAGCATTATGTCACAGAGGCTGAGTGCCAAACCGAAAACAAACTCAAAACTATCCAGGTTGATGGTGGTAGGGACTGGGTAAATCAGCTATGGCATGAATACTGTCAGCAAACAGGAATCGCTCTTAGGCCTGTAGCACCATATGCACACTCACAAAATGGAGTTGTTGAGCGCTCTATTCGAACAATTTTTGATGGAGTCTGATGTCCACTGGCTGAGAGCAACCTTTCGAAGAGTCTCTGGGCTGAAGCAGCCACAACTATCATTGCGCTCTTTGCTCCAGGATAGGATATCCTTAGTGCTGGTCCTTTGGCGAGGCTCAAAATTATATACATTGAT
>JABCKQ010008907.1:0-14185 GCA_018857305.1 Termitomyces sp. T159_Od127 | reverse complement strand
TATTATTCGCAGACTAAGTTCGAGATCAAAAGATATTTCATTGATCCTGATTTTAGTAAACATACCTAAGTTCGAGATCAAAAGATACTCGAACAATGAGATGTACGCGAATATATATACATTATTACTACTGAAACATTTCTTATTTAATTGGAGCGATTTGGAGCCTCAAATAAGATAATGAGTTGGGATGAAACGTATGACATTAGCCCGCAAGTGATCACCAATCAATATATATTGTATGATGTCATACCATTGATTAGTTCGCAATCATTCGTCGTCACTTCCCTCCACAAGTGTTTTCTGTTTGTTCTTCTTTATTTCCAAAACTTTATTTTTTTTCGACTATATCAACTAAAAACAACACAACGTCCCTCAGTCGTGTTACACATTGTGTCGTAATGTCTGAGGGTACGTTTACTTACCACTTACGTACCGACTTATACTATAGATACTTACATATCTCCTGTAGACTTAAGTCTTTTCTGATCTACAGGTAATACAATCGTGTTACACATTGTCTGAGGACTTAAGTCTTTTCTGATCTACAGTTAAGAGGGATGTCAGAGTGGTGACCGAAGACGTGCACGTCCCTGAGGTCGGAGGTTCCGTTCTTGAACTTGATGCGGAGGAAGTCACGGAGGTCTGGGGGAGAGCCGCGGCGAAGGTCGATCACGATGGCGGAGGAGTAGCTGGCTTGTATAAATCGTCGATTAGACATCGACAAGAGAGGGATAAACGACTGCTCTTACGAATGCCTTTGTATTCGGGATGTTCGTCGGTGATGCCGGTCTGGTGGAAGAAAGAAATGAAGGGCTGGTAGGTGGTCTGGACGAGCAAGAACTGTAGAGGGTCTCCGTTGAATGCGATGCCCTCGAGTGAGGTAATGATCGTGTGAAGGAGCGTGCGGCCAGCAACTATACATTTGTATTTAATACTCGAATCGATCAAGATGACGTGAGAAGACGAACTGTTTCCAATCCCAGTGATGTGCTTGTCGGAGAATACACCGTCCTCGTGGAAGTTGGCTAAGCTGCGGGCTTGTTAAATGAGTGTAGGTGGGAGACGGTGGGCATAAGTCTTGTTGTGGACGAGTTGGGTGTTCATGAAATCGTAAAGCTAAAAGGCATAAGTACTCGACCACATGACTTGAGAGACCGCCTTACGTTCCACTGGTATAGACCGTCGATTTCAAATCAAGAGACGATGAAAATTATTTGTCACTCACGGCATTTTCCAAGACGGTGGGTACAAAGTACTTAACAGCCTTAAAGAAAGATTGAGCATCCTGCGCTTTCTCTTTAAATTCCTGAGTGTTGTAAAAGTCCTTGTATGCTTCGCAAAAGCCTGTCGTCGCTCGCCATCAGCTCTAGTCAATATGCACGACATCCTAGAACACTTACAGGACGCCCTTCTTGCCGCCTTTGATCAGGACCTCGCCTGCCTTGATGGACCCCCGCGTTTTTCCCTCTCAGTTGTCAGCCGCATGGCGGGGGAAAGTGATTTTAACCGACAGGCCGGATCGCGTACTTGCCGCTCTGACTGATGGGGCATGGATGGCACTGGCTGGGGATCTTGAGGTTTTCCGAGGTCTCGTCCGCCTGTGAAGACCGCATGGTATCGGTGCCGCATGAAAGCATTGGAAAGTTCACTAACTAATCTCTCAAGCTGGCTCAAGATCCGCCTTTTAGCCTCCTCTACATTCTCCAGGAATCCAGCGATCTGGAAAAGTAAATGAGCTAGCTTCGGCCTACAAAAAGCAACTCCGTACCTTGATTCTAGACTTCTGGCGTACCGCCTTCTTCCTCGCAGAGATAGAATTTTTTCCTGAGAGAACAGTGATTTCCTGCGTAGATAGAGTGATTGAGAACTTGTCATAGGGAGTTTAGATTGTTACACAATACATACCATGTTGTGTGCCTTTGTGTAATGATCAAGAAGGTGATAAGTCATCATCGGTGTCTTCGCCGGTTAGGGGGTCTTGAAGCGCTTGTCAAGTTCGTTCAATACGAGGCACGGTGGTCTTGTCCACGGAGTCGACAAGCGTGATAAAAGTGCGTGTTTGCAGGTGCGACATTCGTGTCCACGGGTGAAACAGCAGTTTTGTCGATAGCAATCGTACTGCAGGGGATGTATATTTTCGTCTCACCCTTACTACAGGATATTTACCATATCGCGCATACAGCCGATCAACTTCCTTTCTCTCCTGCACCCTCCATCTTCCCCGCCGTACCCCGTCTTTGTGGAACAAATCATCAAGTTGTCTGCTCAACAGGCGAGCATATTCTTGCAACAAAAGTTGAAGGTCGCAGACGCGGAGGAGAGGGTGAAGATTGTTGATGCAATCTGTGCAAGGGGGTTCGAGATGATGGCGCATCGGTGGGTTCTGTCTCTTATATCGACGTAAGACTTGGCATTCTAATGAGTTGATGTTATAGGTTCGGGAAATGGGCCGTGCAAAGGTGTTTGAAAGCGGCGTCGGCGATGGAGGAGAGGGGGAAGTTGGTCGGTCGTATGCGGTGAGTTAAGTTGTCTTGCTTCATTTGCTTTCGATCTTGTATATATCACATTTATTCGACTTACTCTTATGAGTCTCGTTATCTTCTATTCTAATTGTTATACCCTAGGACTGCCGACTTCGCTACGAAGGAAGGCGGTAAGATGACACTCAATCGTATTGTCGAGCGCATGTGCGAGGCTGCTAACAGGTAAGATCCTCTGTTCATGTTTCATACTCTTTTCGTTGTAACTCAAACTCGCCTTCAGGTCCTGGCGAGCTATGATAGTCGATCTCGCGCTGAGTGTGACCGGGGGCCAGCTGATTGCAAGTGTGTTGCCCACAGTACGCTTGTCGTCCCAGCCCCGTCTTTGTTGAGCGTTCGGCGCTGATGTGCATACTATCGCTGTGCCCAAAGGTGGACAAGGACCAGCGGGCGCTGCTGTACGACTGTATTTGGCGGCATATTGTTACGCTCCGTGGGTGCAAGACGGGATTGAAAGGCTGTCGGTTCAACAGCCTCACTGAGACCCTAAAACAGACAAGGTGAAATCGTCTTCGTTACTTGTAAGTTAGGACAAGTCAAGTAATTATATAATTCTAAGCCTCACCTTCGTTACTTGTAAGTTAGGACAAGTAGCGAAGGTGCAATCGGAATTCTTTTGGGGCCGGCGGTCACGTGGTGTGTCGCAGCGGTAAACAGCGGGAAGTGGAGCTGTGGAGCAAGATAGAGAAGTAAATTTATGTCGTAAGCTGTCTCAAGCTTACAGGGATCAAAAGTTACTGGTTGTTGTGAGTACTTCTTTTCTTTTTTTTCGCCTTGTTTGCGGTAAATGACGATGCTATGTTAGTGATATAATGGTTAGTTCTTGTCTACGTGCGTCGGGTTGATATTGATTGGTGTGGACAGCGTGCATACTATAGATAGTAGTTTACGATCCTCACTATTTGTTCGTCCTTCTTGAGCTCATACCACGTCAGAGCTCTGATATCGTTAATTCTAGTGGTCTGCATTTCAATCTCAAAATCAAGTCCGGAAATCATCTCATCCAAAATTATTTGAACCGACAAAACGCTTCAAGTCACCGTTGCTATCACTCCATGGCCCGGCCCTCCCACCCAGCAGTACCCGTTGGACACGCAACTTGGGCATCATCTCATCGTGGCAGTGTGCCAGGCGATGGCACTCGTACCTCCCCATCGTCGTCCCAGATGTTTCCATCTACGGTGCGTTCTTGTCTGATTCATGATGATATCAATTTTGACGCCGCCCCCGCCAGACGAGACAAAGACAAGGCAGAGGAAAAGGAGTGCTGGGAGACATGATGGACGGACAGACACTCGGCATCAGGACGTCTGCGATTGAGGTAAAGTGCCACGCATTTGAGACGCTTGTTATCTATCGCTCGACGCTCGGGGCACGACGCTCGAGATCACGCTCCTGGGACCGTCATTTTATCATTATGATCGCGTCAGAGAGGCCTGTGTGGTGTACGTGTTCCCTTTCCCCCTCGTTGTGCTTTTTTGACTCATGCGCGCTAGACTCATGCCTACGCTCCTCGCCTCAGGAAAGCCAAGCAACACACTCACAAACCAGATGATGACGAGTAGGATGGGGTATGTCAGACCTGGTTTCTACTTGCTTATATGACGAGAAGTCGCTTGATCTATTTACCATGCGTTGTGCTATTAGTTTAGAATTCATTGAGCTCGGCATACTGATCTCAATATTGCAGAATTGCTGATCTGTCCAAGATTCTGTATAACATGGGACTTATCTATGCAACCCTTGGGGAACATGAAGCTGCTGTCGAGCAATTCTCAGCAGCCACTAGTCTGGATCTATACTTGGCTGTTGCATCAGTCGGGTCTTTCTTTGTACAGTTATGCTTTCGATCCCGGTGAAAGGTGTAAGCTTGCCCATACAACTTACGACGTCAATGACGCAAGGCCCCACCCTTGCGTCACAACAGGCGGCACTTGCGGCACACTCACGTGAGGACCGCCCCTAGGAAGTTTTCCGTCTCACCTTTGTTTGCTTATCCTAACTACTGCAAACGAAGTCAGTTTTATCTTGTCAGTTTGGATCACAGTGAGGCTGCTCGACGGCAGCCTTTCAAAAGGCTGTCGTCAAACAGCCTCACTGCGCCCTAACAGACAGGATAAAACCAGCTTCGTTTACTCGTAGTTAGGACAAGTCTAAATAAATGATTATTCTAAAGGCTCACCTTTGTTTACTCGTAGTTAGGACAAGTAAACGAAGATGAGATCGAAATTCTCTTGAGGCGGCGGTCACGTGTCTAATGTGTCGCAGCAGTGATTCCACAGCGGGAAGTGGAGCTGTGGAGCCGAAATGTGAAACTGTTGTAAGTTGTCTCTAGCAAGCTTACACCCGGCTTGAACACAGATATTTTCAGTGCAGGGTATCCAACTTTCTGCTTACCCGGTACGATTTGGCCTTGAAGGGTTATCTAGTCTGTCTACTCCATGCCATGACCTCTCGCGCCTCCATTACAAGAAACCCAGTCAGCCCTTGATGATTCTGGTAAGTATATTATGATTGTATATTGTTAGTATGCCGAATCAGGACACCATCGATCACGACATCATCATATCCTCTATCACACATATCACATTGTGGCCGCCTCCAATACTCACCGTGGCCACTTCCAATATTCCATGACACACGCCTGACGGACAAAGCTACCATTGTCACATAGTTACATATATAAGGACTCGATACAGAAGCAACCCTCAGTCACTTATACGAGACTGAGGGTGCGTAACTAATACCTACATTCTTACATACGAAACTGACAATGCCTTAGAATATACTTACGGTTATTCTTAGGTACAGTCTATTACAGTCACTTATACAAGACTGAGGAATATACTTACGGTTATTCTTAGGTTTAGAGTTATAAGATTTTAACATATATCATGCATGCATTGTTTTCATCTTCTCTACTAGCTAGACGCGTTCATTCCCACCACTAAATCCTGCCATGTATCCAAGACTACCCAAACACCCAACCGGAGACTTTAGCCTCAGCGTGTTTGCCATGTCAGCGGTTGATGCCACGCTTGTGGACGGGGACATGTGCCCACCACGGTGCGGAGGACATGCTATCTTCGAGGATGACCCATTCCCACACAAGACAGGCGCAAAAACCGAGTTTGACAATGATACGGTTGGTATTCTTTCATTTATCAATGCATTATTCACTCACCATTGTCCATACCAGCACGTCAGCACCTGAGCCTGGACCATCCCATTGGGTCAACTAGGGAGCATCGAGTGAGATAAAACTTACCAATCCAGTTCTAGGGTTCGGTCATTGATTTCCTTGACACCAAAATCATCGAGAGCATTAAATAGGATGATGCACATGACATGATACATGGCGTCACTAGCGCAGGATGACACTGCCTAGAAGCATCAGTGGGTCAGCTGTGGCACTTCACCAGCATTCCACCTCAGGAACATTCCTCCATCCCCCTTGAAAAGCTCATGCAGCTTCCTCTTGCTGCCCCCTAGAGGCACCTCAACATCACGGCCTTTGCCTATGCCCAGTGTGGTGGTGGGTTAGAACGTGAATATGGAATGGCTGGGAAACCATTTGCTAGTGGAGGTCCAGGAACGCTGAAGCCATTGACCGCAAGAATAATGGCGGGTGGCACTGTGATTGGTCCAATCTTGAAGCAACATTGTGAGATGCAGATGGTGTTGAGGATTGCACCATCTGGTTCATGCTGGGAGGACAGAGAAGCTGTGATGGCTTTAAGAGTGTTGGACATATGAAGAGAGGGATCCACCTTAGCATAGCTTGAGTTGCTCAGATGACCTTTGAAATCACTGTCATCAATACCTGAATTATTCAACAAAAGACCTGCTGCTAATTGATTAGTGCAACTCACTAGCCTAAGTATTGTATCAGACAAAATAGTTCAGAGGATCACCACTGATGGGCAATAGAGAATCCAACCATTCATCCTCTGCCTATATTTTGGAACCTGATGTGAAAGACTTGTCAAAAAGACATGGAGTTGTGTGGAAATTTTCTCAGGCTGCAGATAAAAGAGATAATATTACAACTCATGGTGCCATGTGAGAGGCCATGATTGGACATTCAGCAAGAAGAGCAAGAAGAGAAGATACTTAGCCGCAGATGGTGCAAGCCTGAGAATAGTGTTGAATTTGGCTGACAACATGGGGACCAGAGTGTCCAGGCTTGACAACAAGCCTTGCAATTGCGGAACATATTGTGGAAGACGTGCTTAAAGCAGGGGGAAATTAGGAAGTAGTACCATTTAAATAACATTTTAACATGCAGTTTGCCTGCTATCATGTGTTTACACTCCTATATGTTCAAGAGCAGGTATTGACTTTGGGCTCCCATTGACTTTGGGCTCCCAAGCAGAGATTTTTGGAGGGACAGCATTGTAAGGTCAGTAAGCACCACATATTCCAGTCAGATTTTCTGTCCAAGGCTGTTCAAGTGATCTGGTCAGATCTGAAAGAGACAAGATCTTTGAACTACAACTTGAGGAGAAGAATTGAGCATTACAGGGTCATTTTGTGGAGGGTTCTCCCAAATGTGCTGCAGCCATGAATGCCACTTTGGGGGAACTTGTGAAGCATGGTAATTGTGCTATACAGGAAGTATGTTCTATGATTAGTCTGTCAGCTGTGAGTAGAATGTTAGGTACCTGTGTAAAATCAACCCAATGGTGGTGACCTATGTCGTGGTTCAAAAAAGGACAGAACAGAATATCACATGAGCAACACACTTGATACTTCTTTGTATTGGTTGTAATTTTTGTAATATTGGTTTGCAAACCTATTGAAAGAAAAAGATATCTCAGATGGGGAGAAAGTGAGGTTTTTTGACAAACTGGTCTTTGCCGACATATGTTCCAGACTTGGCATCACCAATATACTGCATCTGGCGCCACTATTTACGCAGCCCAACATGCTGAATGCTCCACACAGTATGGAGAAGAGAGACCATCTTGCATTGTGCTCTTGTTCAATGATTCAGTCAAAGGGAAGGTTGTTTGACTGAGTTTGCTTGGCAACTGCTGGATGCGTGACAAGTGTAGGTATACAGCTTAATTCTTTGTCAAGAGCTTGTTTCGAAGATTCAACAGCTTTTGAGATCCAAATCAGCTAGCAAACTTTGATCAACCAGTGTAAAAAACAAAACAGAGGAAGTAGACATCTAAAGTGTATAATATGACACTATTCCTGATTACATGGTACAGTATTGCACAAGCTACTGCCAAATATAGGAGGCACGTTGTTGATACAGGTATGACAATTGTAAAAGAGAGGATGTTCCAGTAATATGAGACATAAGAAATCAATTGAATAAAAGGAACATCTCATAATGTTGAGATAGTTGCTCGGGAAGTCAGAACTAAGGGAGGAGATTGTAGCTACCACAGGCCCTATCTGTGCTTTCAATTCATGCAGTAAGATCTTCGTCTGTGTCAAGCCCAACAAAAACGACCTTGCCTGTTGCAGCATATTTATTTGCAAGTGATTTTTGATAATACAATGCTATAAGATTGCACTGATGTTCAAGGAATAAAAGATGTATTAATTATAATTTTTTGGTAAGTAAGCTACAAGTAAACATACCTGATGTTTGAGGAATAAAAGATGACTTGAACATCTGGATGTATGGATATAAATACACTTTAGACTACTTATGAAACATATAACTCAGTTTGAAACATATGCAATAATGATGTATTCAAAATGACAAAAAGATGAGAACATATGTAGATTGGCATAATCATCATCACCATTTCCTTTGACATGGCCTCCAAGATGGCCCTGCACTTTATCCATGAGCTCCGCATGTGCAACATGAGGGTGCACACAGATTGCAATAAAATCATCTGCAACTAAATCAAAAATCTTGATCTTTACAAATGCTGTTTGTGGATTGGCGGCTGAGATGGGAGGGCTATTGAAGGTGTTAGAGATTGACTGAGATCATGAACAAGATCTAGCTTGAGAGAGGAGGAGAGAGTTTGATAAAATTGTTAGGAGACATTCCACTAAGCCACAGTGGCTTAGTGGACTGTCTCCTAACAGAAGTGGTAGAAGAATGAGGGTTATGATACTCATTGTATTCTTCATTGACTCGTTGTATCAAGGTGGGATCTTCATATTCCGATCCCTCACTTCTGTTCTCCTCGTCACTCAACATGGCTCTCCCAAGATTGCCCTGCAGTTTGCTGACACTCTCAGGCCTTTCAAACACAGCTTGTTGGCCATAGATGTCTTCCACTTCAGGAAATCTCGGATGACTTGGGATTCAAGAATGTATCTGGTGCCAGACTTACTGAGGTTACAGAGTTTATGCATGTATTCATCAAGTTCAGATCTCCTTTTTACTGTTAAAGCATTGCTGACATCTTTGGCAGGTCCTGGCATAAACGGTAGTACACGATGCTGTGGTGGTTGTCTACCAGCCTCCCTCAGATATGTTTTAAGAAGTGATACTTGGAACTTGAAGAACTTGCTGTAAACTCAGAACGAAATAAACTGTTTGGCCAGAGGAAGCTTTTCTCTGGGCTGTGCAAAGGGTTAGTAGGTGGCATGGATGTGGGCCCAGTTTTTGTCCATTTCAAAGTGGAATGAGACGACATCACCAGCCAGACAGGTGGAAATTTTTTGATTGTTTCTGCCTTGGTAGCTGCATCGGAGGGTTGCTGTTGTACAGAAGGCAAGTCTGGATGATTATGTGATAGTATGTGGGAGTTGTTGGAAATGGAGTTGCGAGTAGAGCTTGGGGATTCAATAACTCTTGACGTGATGCTGTTTTGTTTATAGTTATACATAGCACGTTTCCAGTCTTCAACTTTTGGTAAATCTCTGTGATCCATAAGTGTCATGACATCATGTTCTGGTATTTGCTTTTCAGTTCTTGGGTCATGAATTTTGACAAAAGATGCAGGTTTGAGGCCAGGACGACCAAACCTGCCAATATGTTTCACAACAAACCATTCTTGATTAGATTGTGCAACAACTGTAACAGAGTCACCCGCTTTAGTGGCAAGCTTATCTGCCCTTTCCACTATGAGATTGTGCATGACAATGGCACTGAGAACCTGAGTCTTCAGGATTGATGGTGTTGCAGACAAAATAACTGGGAATGAGGGATTACTTCTTGATGTTCCTGGACCAGCCTGTGAAGTTCAAGATCTATAGAGATGTTTAAATATGAGTTTGAATAAACATTGCAAAAGACATACAATGCTGAAGTTTTGAAAAATTCCTCACACATAGACCAAGGAACTAACCCTCGAACTTCTGTTATTGGGCTGTGGGCCTCATACCTCTTCATCTTTCAAAACATAGAAAGAGTCACCATTTGTGGGCAATGCCAATAGTGTTTGGATAACCTTTTGAGGAGGTAAAATAGCAGAGGGTGGTTTGGAGACAGAGGGAAGGAGAGTAGATATGTGAGCATGTATACCAGAGTCCCTGTTGTTACCATTGAGACATTTGCAAAGAGTTTTAATGGAATTTTGTGGTGGAAGGAAAGGGAAAGCAGTGTGGTCAAGTGATCTTGGATTGCCTTATGAGGGCCTATTTTCAGATCATCAGCACATGTGACACATAAATTTGAAAACAAGTAAAAAGTTCAGGTGTTTATAATTAGTGCTAGGGGATGGGGGACAACCTATAACATACTGCTCAAATGGGCCATTGTTTTATTACAGATATATTGTATTATTGTTCCCATGTGTGTTTACACTGCCTCTGCTGTTAGTTGCTCAGTGTAGAGATTGGTTCTTGTCCACATCTGTCTTATATTTTTTCTACTTCTTTAGTCTGTGTCAGCTGCCCAAAAGGGGCAGCCTGAACTTTTTATTCTATATTTTTCGAGGCAATGGGATGGCTGTAATAGTAATGGATGTATTGATCTACAAGAAGAATCAATATGAAGATTGCAATAGGTGTATCAAATGAGGGTCTGAGGAGTGTTTAAGGGTGAGGTGGGTGAGTGATCAAATGAACTAGACAATTAAATGAACAGAACCCTGATGGAGGGTGGATAATTAGAAGTTAAACTGACTGCCATGATTGAATGAGCTGCGTTCAACTTACTGTGCTAACGAGCCTTGCTGATGAACAATATTCTGGTATAGCAGGCTCATCGGGAAACTGTGAGGATCAATAAGAAAAACTTATTGGATGCTGTGATGTGGTGTCCCTACTTTTGTAGAATGAACATAAGGTGTGGTGATGTGAACACTACTCTGCAGTGCTCAGATGAGGAACAAACTCCAGTGCGCTGTGATAGAGTGACTGTGGTCTTACCTGGGGTGACTGAGGTGGCAGTTGGGGTGCAAGACTGTTGCATGACTAAATCATGCAAAACCATCACATGAATGGAAAAAAATGAATACTGACTGAGACAAATAAACCCTACTGCTTTTGGCTCAGCTACTGCCAAACTATGGCTCCTGATTGGAAACGGCTTGTGACTCACTCACATGGCTGGGTGGATTGGAGCTTACCACTCAGAGGCCTCCGGAAACGCTCTCTACCCCTGAAATCCATGTTTGCATCAAACATGACTTATTGCTTATTATCATGTGTCATGGGTTTGAAATGCTGGGCATTTGTGTGCTTACATTGAAAATTTCAAATTTGGCAAAAGGTTCTTTGACTGGTCTAGTTTGAAACACCTGAGGTGAAAGATGAGCAGGGTTCATCAAGTGGCTAATGAGAAGTCTTGCAAGAGAAGTCTCACCAATAAAATACAAAAAGAAATTTGTTTAAAAAGATATAAGATAGAGGATGTGCTACTGGGGAGAGCAGACCAAAAGAATCTGTGATGAGACTGGAAAGAAATGGTGAGAGAGCAACTATGTGCTGACCTGGGTTGCTGATGAGAGGAAAGTTGGAGGATGACAAGCATCAACACCTTGCTGGGAAGAAACAAAATTGGTGGAAGCAAGGGCAAAGGCAGATTGCATATCACTCAGAGACCTCCAAAAATGTGTCCTTACCTTTAAAATTGTAGCAGCAACAAACACAAAAAATGAGATAGAGTCAAAAAATGGAAACCAGGACATTAGAGATGAGAGAATAAGACCAAAACACAAAACAAAACTGGGGACAAGTAGCAACAATATCAAGACTAGAGTACTAGGTACTATTCTACAACTTAAATACAGTGGACAGTAGATAGGCCTTGGGGCACAGGTTCAGGCCCCAGTAATGAGTCATGGTGCCAAGGCTTGTGGTGGAGCCTAGGGATTGTGCAAGGCAGCAGTGGTTGTTGAAGTGTGTTATGTGCCAAGGAAGCTACCAAAGGAAGGCCCTTGCTTTGGGAGCCACAGGAGGCATGGAATGTCAATGAAGCAAGGAGGTGAGCAGAGATTAGGCATGGCATGTGGAGGTCAGACTGGAGGTGATGCGTGGTTATGATGCATGATGGGTGTTTTGGTGGGAGCTGAGAGAGGCCTTGGCATGAGCTAGAGGGAGTGCTGGGGGTTGCCAAGGCTGGCGCTGATGTGGTGGCTGCAGCTTGAAAAGCACCAAAGATATCCAAAGTAGATGGTGATGGCTTGGAGGTGCCAAAGATGGCAGTGGCTGGTGGCGGTGATGGACAGTGATGGCCAAAGGCTGCCAGGAGTGGTTGTTAAGGGGTCGGTTGTGTAGCAGTCTGGGCCTGGGACGTCATAGGGCTGGTTTGGGGAGGTGGGAGTCCCAAAACAAGGGCTGGGTACCAAAGGTGGTTGAGAGGTTGTGATGCTTCCTTTCTCCTATACTCCACCTAGCACACTTTGCCTATCAGACTTTTTTCCTCAACAACATCACTGCCATGTTGTATTCAATGCAATCTAGCTAGCACCTGAACCACAGTACACCATTGAAACAGTGCTTGCAGAGCATACAGAAGACTTTCAAGCAGCCTATAAGAATGTGCAAAATTTGCGTGGACATCAAGGAGCAGTGTTGTCAGCTCAAAGTGGATTCATAGATGCTTGCAGTGTGCTCACAGGTTTGTCAGTTGCTTCGAATGCAAGCAATGAATTAAGCTGAATCAATGCAATGAGTATTATATTGGCCTTGGAGCAAATCAACAAGATCTGTGCAGGGGTGTGAAGATGATAAAAGGCAAGGTCTTGCTGAAGGTGTGACTCACCTTGATATAGAATCATGGCTCATAACCTATTTTCAGAGAATCAGGAGGTCAAAAAAAATCTATTGCATCTGTAGCTAATGATTTTATGTCTACAACTTCTTCTGCAGCAGGAACAAAGCTTGCCACCACACTTGAGATGCTAATTAACCATGAAATCATTCCACACACAGCGCTCACCCAGTCTTACTGAATTGCTCCCAAAATTGCCTCACACTCCTGCACTCACTCAGAGATCACTACCACCAGCAATTTCACTTCTGCAAGCTTTAATTCATACTCACTTTCTCATCTAAGTGTTGCACCCATGCACAAATCCAAGTTCAACATGTTTCAATAGCATTTAGCTTTGATAGTACCATGTGTCTTTTTATGTACTTGGATTGATGATTCTATTATCGATACAGTTATTATAAGAGCAACCTTTGGAAGTTGCGGCTCAATCACACAACTGGCAGAGGGGAATCCAAAGAAAACAAGTCTAAGGATCTCTGCTGCCTGGCATGGTGCATCAGTGGGTGGCAGAGGCATGAGAACAACTGTATAGATGACTGGAGCTAACCTTAACCTAGGATAATGTTTTGACAGGAAACATGGGGAGTTCCAGGGATTTTCTAAAAAGAAAATGACCTCGGGAAATCTCTAGGATCTCCAGGAGTTCAGGAGTGAGCCCTGGGGGTCCTGGAGAGTAGCACAGGGAGGTGGACTGAAGTGTATGTCTGGCTGCAGCTGTGTAAAGGTGGGTGATTTGCAAGAACACTGTGGTGGTCCCAGATCTCTGTTCTCATACTTCCTGATTCACTGACTCTTGGACTCAACTTCTTCCTTGATCTACTCTAATTTTGATTTCATAACTCATGTTCAATCATTTTACTCATTTTCTATAATTCCATCAATTTAAAAATTGCAGTATGGTATAGTGATCTCCTTTGTCTACTTCAATACTTATTTCAGATCAGGTTCTTTCCTCACACAACTGCATTGGCCATGAATAACCCATCCACAAGTACTCAATACACAACTCATTTCAACTCATTTTTTTTCCAGCATCTTCCCTTCCCTTCTGTCACAACCCGCTACCGACTCCTGGGACTCCAACCCTCTCAAAACCACCCCCACGACCGCCTCAGGCCCAGACCGCTACCTAGCCAACTCCCTCAGCAGCCCCTGGCCATCACCACCCATCAACGCCACCAGCCACCGCCACCTGCGGCATCCCCAGCCATCACTGGCCATCACCGGCTGTCACTGCCACAGCCACCGCCACTTGCGGCATCCCCCAGCCATCACCGCCGTGACCACCACATCAGCGCTGGTCTCGGCTATCACACCGCCCATAGCCACCACATCAGCGCCAGCACCACCTGTCACCCCTGGCCCGCACCAAGACCCCCATCACACATCATGATCACACATCACCGCTGACCTGACCCCCCCACCCCATGCCCCCCCCCCCCCCCCCCCCCACCCCCCCCCCCCCCCCAACCCCTCCCTTTCCCCGCTGCGGCCTCCC
>JABCKQ010008906.1:0-14217 GCA_018857305.1 Termitomyces sp. T159_Od127 | reverse complement strand
CTAAAAGATATTCCTGAGCTCACCATATTAATGCAACAAGCAAATGGATTATTTATATATGCATCAACAGCAGTAAAATATATTAGGCCCAAAAAGTTGACAATGAAAGAACAGAAAAATGTGATACAAAAGTTGATTCATGTTTCCTCTGAAAAATGGTCTACTTATCCTGCAAAAGCAACTGAACAAATTGACAATTTATATAGTCAAATACTTTTGGAAGTGTTTGCTGATCTTGATTCTGAGCATATATCTGATCGTTTGAGGATTCTGTGCAACATTCTCTGTGCACAAGAACCTATATCTATTGATATGGCTGCAGAACTAGTAGGGTCTCATGATAGAGAAGATATGAAGAAATGTTCCAAAAGTTTTATAGAAGCACTTCATGCTGTTCTTCATGTGAAAGATGGAAAAATCTATTGGTATCATGCATCTTTTCCTGACTTTGTTTTTACATGGGAACGGTTTAATATATTTGTAGCTAATAAACCTGATGCATACAATCACTTTTTCTGTGATATTATTGACAAACACAATGCTTTTCTTGCACTTCAATGCTTTAAAATAATGGACAAAAACCTATGCTTCAATATTTGTGATCATCCATCATCATTCCTGTTTGATAGTGAAGTATCTAATCTTCAAATTGAGGAAAGGATTTTCCCAACTTTAAAATATTCTTGCTTATATTGGGCTAGACATTTGTCTTATGCCATTCCCAAAGAATCAAACACATTTGTTGATAAGATAAGAAATTTTCTTTTATTTCATTTTTTATTTTGGATGGAAGCTATGAACTTACTCAAACTTTCACAAGAATGTCCACACATCTTGAGACAAGCACAGAAATTGATTGAAATAACAGAAAGGAATATTTCTTTGAAGGCCTCGGACAAAAATAATACACAAAGTTATAGTCTTGTCAAAGACATTGTTGAGGCTGTTGATTTTTCTATGTATTTTTCAAGCAACATAGTGAAAAAATCAACACCTCATCTATATATCTCAGCTTTATTAACTTGGAATGAAGAAAGTGTAACATTTAAAAGATTAAAGAGACAACTAGTGTCTACACCAGTAATCAAGGGGACGAGAGGTCTGATCAGATCATTGATTGAAATAGAATGTGAATCAACTATAGAATGTGTAGCATTTTCTCCAAATGGCAACTATATTGTGTCTGGCTCTTCTGATAGTTCAGTGTGTATATGGAATTCTGCTACCGGAGATAACCTTCAGCACCTGAAGGGACACACTAGTAGAGTCACTTCTGTTGCATTTTCTCCTGATAGCAACTATATTGTATCTGGCTCTTGGGACAAATCAGTGCGTGTATGGAATTCTAGTACTGGTGTTAAACTTCAGCAGCTCAATGGACATACTGATGGAGTCAGTTCTGTTGCATTTTCTCCTGATAGCAACTACATTGTATTCGGCTCTTATGACAATTCAGTGTGTGTATGGAATTTTGCTACTGGTGTTCAGCTTCAACAGCTCAATGGACACACTAAAGGAGTCACTTCTGTTGCATTTTCTCCTGATAGCAACTTCATTGTGTCTGGTTCATGGGACAATTCAGTGTTTGTATGGAATTTGGCTACTGGTGTTAAACTGTGGCAGCTCAATGGACATACTGATGGAGTCAGTTCTGTTGCATTTTCTCCTGATAGTAAGCACATTGTGTCTGGCTCTTATGACAATTCTGTGCATGTATGGAATTCTGCTACTGGTGTTGAGCTTCAGTGGCTCAATAGACACACTAGTGGAGTCACTTCTGTTGCATTTTCTCCTGATAGCAATTACATTGTGTCTGGCTCTCGGGACAAATCAGTGCGTGTATGGAATTCTGCTACTGGTGTTGAGCTTCAGCAACTCAATGGACATACTGAGAGTGTCACTTCTGTTGCATTTTCTCCTGATGGCAACTACATTGTGTCTGGCTCTTATGACAAATCAGTGTGTGTATGGAATTCTGTTACTGGTGTTGAGCTTCAGCAGCTCAATGGACATACTGAGATAGTCACTTCTGTTGCATTTTCTTCTGATGGAAACTACATTGTATCTGGCTCTTATGACAAATCAGTGTGTGTATGGGATGCTGCCACTGGTGTTGAGCTTCAGGAGTTCAATGGACACACCGGAAAAGTCAGTTCTGTTGCATTTTCTCCTGATGGCAACTACATTGTGTCCGGCTCTTGGGACAAATCAGTGTGTGTATGGGATTCTGCTACTGGTGTTGAGCTTCAGCAGTTCAATGGACACACTGGACAAGTCAGTTCTGTTGCATTTTCTCCTGATAGCAACTACATTGTGTCGGGCTCTTGGGACAAATCAGTGCGTGTATGGAATTTTGCTATTGGTGTTGAGCTTCAGCAGCTCAAGGGACATACTGAGATAGTCACTTCTGTTGCATTTTCTCCTGATGGCAAGTACATTGTGTCTGGCTCTTGTGACAAATCAGTGTGCATATGGGATTCTGCCACTGGTGTTGAGCTTCAGCAGCTCAATGGACACATGGGAGAAGTCAGTTCTGTTGCATTTTCTCCTGATGGCAAGTACATTGTGTCTGGCTCTTATGATAATTCTGTGCGTGTATGGAATTCTGCTACTAGTGTTGAGCTTCGGCAGCTCAATCGACATACTTCTGCAGTCATGTCTGTTGCATTTTCTTCTGATTCCAACTACATTGTGTCTAGCTCTTATGACAAATCAGTGCATGTATGGGATTCTGCTACTGGTGTTGAGCTTCAGCAGCTCAATGGACATACTGATAGTGTCACTTCTGTTGCATTTTCTCCTGATAGCAATTACATTGTATCTGGCTCTTATGACAAATCAGTGCGTGTATGGAATTCTGCTACTCATGTTGAGCTTTAGCAGCTCAATAGGCAAATTAACAATGTAAGTTCTCTTCCACCTCCTAATATCCAGCAAGAGGCATCTTCACCTTCTGCTAAAGAAGGCTCTTCTGATCAAACATCAAGCACAACACTCATTAACAGTTCTTGGAATTTGACAGGAGAAGGTTGGATCAATTTGGATGACACTTCAAGTACTAGAAAATACTTGATGTGGATTCCTTCAGATATTCGCCGAGTTTTACGTACTCCATACACTCGATTCATCATCAGTAGATATGGTGATGTTTCAATTGACTTCTCACAAGCCAAGTTGGGTACTGAGTGGGCACAATGTTTCAATCCTATGCAAGATTACAATCAAGAATGAAGTCCAAACTTCTGGGAAATTTTAAAGAAATGTAAGTTATTTTCCTATACTCATCATATAAATAACATATTGACATGGAATAACTATCATAGACCACTTTTCATCTACTTTTGAATAACATGGATAACAAGATGACTATGTACTATCTGATTTGCTACTTCAAATTGTATACTGTTGGAAATTGACATGTTCATTTTTACCCAATACTGATGCCTGCTCAATAACAGGACATATGTTTAGCTAGGTGAGAGTAAGTTGTATATTTCCAGACCTTGGTAGGTATGAAACGTAAGGCAGCAAAGCTTTAATTCGACTTCTAATCATTAAATATTCTATTAATTCCTTTCTCAAGGCACTCACTCATTCAAACATGCAGCAGAAGATTTATACAATGAGTGAGCATGTACAGATAGACATTACAGTTGCAATATGTAAAGTGCGCATGTACTAATGAGTAGAGATTGAATCAAAAAGTGAGAAAAATAGTTTTTAACATGGTAAGAATGCATGGAGCGAAAGGAGGAATGTATACAGCAGATTTGTTAGTGATAGAATGGGCCCCCTCCCTTCCTATGCCTTGAAATCCTTCTACTATCACTCCCCACATGTTCAGAACACTCAGTTAATGAGAACTCCATGATTTGACCCCCTTCCACACATCTGTGGGACCTGGGATTTGGAAGATGAGTTGATTGGACCATGATAATGTACAGTCTGCTTTTCTTTCTGTCCAAAATGAGGGAGAATTGAGTGCTCAAGTTTGGAGGGGTTGTCATGCTTGCTGCTTATTAGAACAGCGGATTCTGAATAAGATCTATTCCCATGGTGACTGATCAGCGCGCTGTGTTGCGATTGATCAAAACTTATTGATCAGATTCCTTTTTTGTGCTGTGACAATCTGTGATGTTCTCATTGACTGGGTGTTCTGAACATGTGGGGAGTGATAGTTTGTCAACATGTCACAATGCCATCTGCTCACCTCCGCTCATTAGCAGGAATACTATCATGGAATCTCTTCCCCTTTGTCCTCCTCATGCACATCCTCAACTACCCTTCCTCCATCCCTGTGCATGATTGGTGCTGCTCAACAACCTTTAGCTACAATCCTATTTGTCTCCACACCATCTGCCACATCCGGGTTCATCAGTGACATACTACCCCTCGGACTGCCTCCAAACGCCTCACATTCCTTCGCAATTTCATTCGCACTCCTCATTGTCCCAGAACCAGAATTCAACACCAATGATGCACTGTGGCTCGATATGCTCGCAGCCTGGTGTGCTTCTGCTGCACCAAGGGCAGCAGTCACAGGGTAAATGTTGAGATTCAGGTAGTTCAGGTACGCAGTGACACCATTCTGCGCATAGGCGCTCCTACTGTTCAAGCTTGACACGGGGCTTGCAAAGAGGTTGGGGTAGTATGCTGATCCAGGGGTCAGACGTGCTCATGCTTGGTGTGTACGATCCGCACCTCTGCCCAAGTTGGCTATTACCTTGGTTCATCGTGTGTGCCCTAGCCCCTGTGCCGACATCAGAACTCCTCATCTCCAGCTGTTGTTCATTTCAGGGGACGTACTGGAATGGGGTGACTACCCCGCCAACACCGGTACTGAGCCACCTGCCCATTCCATCATTGCCGTTGTTGTCTTCAGATAGGGAAATGTGAGGTGTGGTTGGTGCCACGACATGCACAGGGTTGAAATTTCAGTTGAAGAGGTCCTTTTTGCGGTTGCGGCAGTGTCTGCAAATGAGGAGGATGATTAGTAGGAGTGCAGCAAGCCCAATTACGCCTGACAGAAGAAAGTGTTAAAGGGATATATGGTGGATGAAGAGGGAGATAACCGACTCTTCAACAACTTCGCCAACAATTTCACTGACATTTGTGCGATGCGTTGTGGCCACCTACAGAAGGGGAATCGCAGCTGACCCTAGTTTGGCCCATGTGTTCACAGGTGCGGAGCAGAATCTTTCCTCTTGACAGCCCAGGTGGGGCCAAAAAAACCCAAGTGGGGGTTTTTGCCTGATTCTCTTGTTACAAGACTGCGTATCACTCAGCATCGGAAAATTGTAAATATTGTAATTGTAATGCAAAGCAATACAAGGAGTAACCTCCTACGAGCACGACGAAGGCAAAGACTAAGTAATGTGCCTCCCATGCACAGTGCTTTCTTGTCCTCTGCTTCTTTGTGCCTGCAGACAGTGTCGTTGTCGGTGAATGCTGAGGTATCTAATCTCCAACAGATAATAATCAAAAAGAAAGGCCATTTGTGGTACCTTTACTCGTAAGATCTCAAAAGGGCAATTGATCTATTTCTCCTTGCAAATGCGTAGCCATTACCGAAAGTAAATGCGTCAATGGAACATATTGATTCAGATTGCACAGACAAATTGCCCTTTGGTTTGACCCTGACCACACCTGTTGATGAGGACATGATCTTGTTCCACAGAATTGAACAGTATTTTGGTGGAAAATCTCGTTCATCTCATCATGAAGTAGAAGAAGGGTTCACAATGATACCAAATGAAGGTGGTGGAAATGTCTTGTGCCAATCAATCAATTCTGATTACATGAAGGTCAGTCTGACTCGTTCTTATAGGTTCAGAGAAATACCAATCAATGTGACTTGATGACAGTTAATTGAAGGCACGACTCTCCAAATTGTTGATGAAATAAACAACGATTGACTTCATAATGAGGTCATTCACTTGTCATTATAGTACGTCTATCTCAAACACTTTTATATTAAAATTACTCCAATGAACACATATTATTCATATATGTCTCATTAATATTAGGAGTATATAGTCATCACATTCTTCTGGGGTTCGAGTCATTCTTTTGACTCCGAACTCCAGGTACGTTACTTTGCTTTATCATATCATTCAATGATATTCATTCTTTTGACTCCGAACTCCAGACATTATCAGACTGTGAATAAATTGTTCTAAATATATTCTATTGCGCCATACATTATGTTGCGTCAAAGTGACCGATTGTCAGATACAGACACCAAACAATGAGTAGAGATGCCAGGAAGGTGCTCAAAAGTTCTTTAGAGACTTCAGCCCAGAATGCGAAGTGGTGTATTCCTTGTGGAGAAGCAACATGACCAAGGCCAAAGACGATCATTTCAAGGTACCTGGAGAAAAGAATAATACTGGCACCTGTGATGACGCACCAAGGCAGAAAGAAGAGAGCACAAAGGGCATCAAGGACGAGAGAACCAAAGGGAAGCTGTTCAAGGGAACTGAGGTAGTCAGTTGCACATGCGACGTCTAGAGCGGCAGACTGGTGAGCAAAGGGAAGGAGAGCTAAGGAATCTTTGGCAGTTTAAACGGAGTCATGGTTTGTTCCTTCATTGAGCATTGATGTAAGCTGGTACTACATTGATATCAAGTTCAGCATGATGGGAGTAGTGATTGAGAGATATACCTTTTCTTCAAAGAGTGCTGCTTCTTCAGGGATGTCCTCCACCTGACAAGTTGTATTCCTGTTTCCCTGGGATATACTTTTGACGGTGTTTAAGGCATTGGAAAGATCAACGTCAGAAGCGGCAGGAGGAAGAAGGTTAGTCAGCTATGGTAACAGGTCATGTAAGCTTTGATCCACATGGTACAAAAGGACAATATGGACATCTGTGTTGGCTTGGTCAACCGGTTTTCATCCAACACATATACTCTGAAGATGCATGAGATAGCTAAGAAAGGCTTGCCTGGGCCCGAGACAAGTCTCACGTCTTTCTACCGCATTGGATGTAGGAAGCTGCATGTCAATTATGACAGAGGATCATTGCAGGGTTGACTGGGGTGTCGGTACAATTGACGCAACATAATGTATGGTGCAATAGAATATATTTAGAACAATTTATTCATGGTCTGATAATGTCTGGAGTTCGGAGTCAAAAGAATGAATATCATTGAATGATATGATAAAGCAAAGTAACGTACCTGGAGTTCGGAGTCAAAAGAATGACTCGAACCCCAGAAGAATGTGATGACTATATACTCCTAATATTAATGAGACATATATGAATAATATGTGTTCATTGGAGTAATTTTAATATAAAAGTGTTTGAGATAGACGTACTATAATGACAAGTGAATGACCTCATTATGAAGTCAATCGTCGTTTATTTCATCACACTTGCTGATGGGCCTTACTGTCATGTGCTTCTTATACGCTTGGAAGAATTGCAAACATAATCAAAAGATCTGAGTTGGAGAGGATGATGTCAGGGGGGCGACTTGAAATTTTGGATGCCATAGTGTCCAGTGAGGAAGATGCCTCAGCCAGAGTCTTGGAGGTTGCCTTCAGCGCAAGGGTCAACTCGGCATGTTGGGCATTGTTGGCTGCAAGGAACTCAGTGGTGGAGCCGAGTTTTGTGACCAGCCCTCTGATCTTGTCAAGGGCCTTGGTGGCAACCATGTTCTTTGACATTTATGCTACGAACACCCTCAGTCAATCATATATTGAACTGAGGGTGAGTTACTACTGTTAGACATTCTGCCGTATATGCGCTTACGCTTACTGTACAGATTATAAACTTACTTATATTCTGTCAGGTAACTATAGTCAATCATATATTGAACTGAGGATTATAAACTTACTTATATTCTGTCAGTCTTTCAGGTCTATAGAGAGTATCTATTTCTACCAATACTATCATATACCGGAAGAATGTCTCCCCCTTACTCTTCCTCATGCGCATCCTCAACCCTCTACCCCCAATCCCTGTGCACAATTTGCGCTCCTCAAAACCCTCTCGGTGCCGCCCTACTTGTCCTCGCGCCATCAGACGCCACATCTGGGTTAATCAGCGACATGACACTCCCGCCCACCTTCAAGCGCCTCACGTTCCTTCGCAGTAGTCACACCACTTGTACTCCTCGCTGTCACTAATGCGGAGTCCAATACTGAGAACTTACCGTGGCTCGATATGCTTGCGGCACGCCGTGTGCCTGCTTCACCTGGGACAACGCAGTGTGGGATAGAGATATGAATAGTTCAGATACGCAGTGACGCCGTTCGGCACATAGGCGCTCCCGCTGTCCGAGCTCGACACGGGGGTTGGAGTAGTATGCCGTTTTGGGGTTGAACGGGCTTGATACATATACGATCGACGCGTAGTGCCCCTACCCGCGTTGGCTTTGTCCTTGACTCATCGCGTATGCCCCTGCCCTTGGCCCTGCGCCGATATCTGCACTCCTGATATCGGGGTGCTGTTCGCTTCGTAAGACGTACTGGAATTGAGTTCCTCCGACAACTGTGCCAAGCCACCTGCCCGTCCCGTCATTACCATTGTCATCTTCAGGTAACGAGATCGACGGGAGCTGTTAGACCATGTCGTTCGCAGTGTCAAAGTTTCCATAGAAGCGAACCTTTCACAGTTGCGGCAGTGTCGGCGGATGAGGAGGTTAATTAGTAGAACGGCAATAATGACTATGTCTGTTGAGTAAAGGAAACTTCAAATGGTTGGGAATAATGAACGGGAGAAGACGAACCTCCGACAACTCCACCAACAAGTGCATTGACATTGGTCGGCAGATTGTGATGTGCTTACAGGGCTTTTATCGGATGCAACAGTGGTGATGATGGGTTGCTCGACGGTGTAGTTGATGTGAGGGAGGTTGATGAAAGTGCGGTAATGAGGATGCGAGAGGAGGGACGTACTTCTGCATTGAATCGGCCTCCCTTCTCTCAGTACTAATTAGCCAGGTTATGCATTGACGTCATAAGGTTCGGCATCTGAGAATCCCCAGGGTCACATGTTTCCAACCACGTCGTCACTTTTTCTTTTTGCACCTGAACGTCCGACGCGGATCATACAGATCCAGGTGTGCACTCTTCACTCCAGAAAATGCCAATGCGCAAATACACCAGACTGAGGGACATCCCTGAGCGATTCGGCGCCGATTACGGGCTCGTCCACGAGCTGGACAACAGCCTTACTCGTACGTCTCCTCTTCTTTTGTCAAGAAGAAAAGAACGCGAATGTCAACACCCACACAGATGGTCCTCCCTCCTCGGCGGTGTGACCTTCAGCTACGTACACGCCCTCGCCTGTCGTCGCTGCGCCACCAATGCATTCGGGACAACGTCCTCTTCGACAGTCAGAAGCGTAGTCCGACGCTGTGCGTACGAGGTTGTGGTTGACACGTGTGCGCTGCACCCTTATCTTGAAGTACTCAAGCTTGGGGACACGACGAACATCCGCACGCGCAGCGTCAGTTTGAGCGGCGGGTAGAGAGGGCGAGGATCGCGCTGGCGAAGGTGGTGTAAGTGGGTAGTGCTTGATGACCCGCTGAGCGCGGCTGGTTGTGGAATGGGGAGGTGGATTGTGGAGAAGTTGGTGAAGGGGCAGAGCGCTCTCCGCTGCGCATTATGTTATGTGGGTCTTGTCGTCGTCGAAGATCTTGAGACGAGTATGCACCCGATCTGTCCGCCATTCTCCACGACGTGTGCGACTAGTGAGTGCATTTTTCGACGGGCAGTTTCTGCAACGTTGACCCTCGCATACTCGTGCTTCCAGGACTGCAGCAAGAAGGTCTGTCAAGGCCTGGCGAACGAAAGCTTCGTGACTTGATCGAAATTTCTTTTCGCAGAGGACTGGGAATCGAACCGAAGGCACGTTCAATCCCCAGATGGACTACATATATGCATGAACTTGCGAAGCTTATCCTTTGTAGATGATGCATAATCTCTTCAGATCCATTGAGGTCGAGACTACATGTGCAGCAAACTAGTACAACTTCCGGATTCAAGCAGGTTTCAAAGAGACGACCCCCGTGTGGATCGACGAGGATCCAAGGATTTGTTGTGAGGGTGCATTTGTTTATGGCGCGAAACTTCCCTTGTTGACACGTTGGGCAGAGGAAAACCGGTGTGAAACGGGACAACCGCAAAACCCGGACCGTGTCCGGTTCCCGACCAGGGTGAGAAGCATACCAGACGTTGGAATCCACAAAACCCCTCGACAACGACCATCCTCAAGCAAATCGCCCACACTCGCACTCTTGGACTTGCCATTTACCACTGATGAGAATCATACTGCTTTACTTCTAGTTATCCTTTCCCCGACTCATCCTCTTTCCTAAAATTAACGAGCGGTAAGTGCTGCTTCCCTCTGCCAGTGCCAGACCTTGAAAAAACGAAAATCTGGATCTCCCCCAGCACTGGCCTGACAGCACTTAACCCCCGCCCCCGATTATAGTCGACGAATTGAAGGTATCAGACCTTGATGTCTATGTGTGGTTGTCTTTTTCCATCCATGTCTCCTCGCTCCAATTCTTGCATGTGAACGACTGCCAGTATGACACGTCTTTCTAAGCTGTGGGTATCGGTACGATGTCGGTCGGCCCGTCGTCTTTTCTCATCCTTCCTACAGATGTAGTCACTCGGCTGCCCAATTACATAGTCACAGATGCATCACGCAAGAGCTCAACGATCCGGTATACTCATTTCTTCCAGTCTCTTGACAGGAACCCAGGGAGTTTAAGATCGGGATTGGTCTTTGCTGGGATACAGAATAACCCATGCGCTTCCTGACAGTGGAATATCGTGTGGTGACAACGCTGAAATTACAGTACATGATCCGACCCATCTTTGGTTTCCTTCCCGCAATCCTGACGCAAGCTCTTCATAGCATATATTTGCACAGTAAGTGGCGAGTTAGATTACGATCTTGTATCATGACGTCACTCCAAAGACGACCTGCCACTCGACTAATTACCGTCACTTCTGAACTAAAGCTGGCAGAAGCGGACGTACGGATGGCTTACCGTGCAAGTAAGTACAAGTGACGGCCCTTCGATGTCAACTGCGAAATAGATGTAGCATTGATAACAGTCATGGCTGTGCATGTTTGTTCCAATGTTAGCCACTGTGGAGACAGATCGCTAAGCCTGCGTGGGTACAGAACCCTGCAAACAACCAAGGACAACCTCTCGGCCAGCCTGATTCTCCACATCCCCCCGAGCAAACGCATATGCAGACGAGAAGCAGAAACGACAGGCATTGAGTTAGAATTTGTTGCAGTGCTTTCCATGATGAGCAATCGCTCTCGCTCTAAGTTCAAGGGCAAGATCTGCAGAGGTAGGCGCTGACTGACACGGCAATCTTTTAATAGGGTACTAACAATAGACAAACCATTGTATTCTGTTTTTGGTGCTCGGGAAATGTTTGTTACCGGACGAACTAGGGAAAGATCAAGGAAACCTTCAAAATCCTGACAACTGACAGTGAGAAAATAACGAGTGCCGATAGGAAAGACTGGCAACCGTGAGATGTCATCAAACTATTTCCAGTACAAAATTGAATTTCAACTCTTGTAGCAGTATGGTGTGGAGTGAGCCGATGTAATCAGGACGGTTTGTACATGGGTAGTGGGACAATATAAATTGCATAATACAGGGGCTGCGACAATAACGTCGGGCAATGTAGGAATACTATAAAGGACAAATAAAGCCTGCTCATCATGGGAGAAGGACAATCAAACTACTCGCAAGGTTTACGTCGTTCTTTGTAGGAACTCCACAAATACAGATTCCTGACTGAGATAAAGATCTTCATGAGTTTTTGTGCTCATACGGTCCCACGGTGATAACGGAACCTGTACATCGTGACAGATAGAACGATCATTCAGAGCTTGTGTTCCCGAAACTTGGATAGCGTGGAATATTTTTGATATAGGATACGGAACCAGGTCATCAGATGACCAATCGACATAACAAACGAGTTGATCTACTGCCACAACTGCTCTGTTACTTGCCACCACCATGTCGAATCCTCAGAAATCCAAGCTTCTCTCAGTCAAGAAAGGAATCCGCAACTTTAAAGAACGACTCTCTTTTGGAAGTCGTTCTCTGTCTACGACCCCTTTGCGAGACAATGTGGATGATACAAGGCCGCAGAGGACGGAAGCAATAGGCGCTACTGCGCCTGACGAAACTCTAGCCTCGGCACATACTTCGTCTCGTGGAACAGGAGATAGCCCAAATAACCAGCCTCCAGCTGTACCAAGGCCAGGCAAGGTTCAAGGTGAGCCTATTGAACCTCCTTTACAGTGGTAATTCCTTTTGACCCAGTATGCAGAAAACTCTGCCATGATGAGTACTTGGCTTGGCATTCAAATGCTCCTCAAGAAGTCTGAGAAGGTGCTGGAGGGCACTCCTTTACGGACTCCAGTCAATGCTGTCAATGTTCTCTTTGACCTTGGCAATGTATATGTTAATCATTCTATATCTTCTTTCCATCAGTTAACATAATTGTCAGACTATTCATGGCAACAAAGATGCACTGTAGGAGCTCTTCTCTCAGATCAAAAGACGGTTGGAGGCTGTCAACTCATCATTACTGGAACTTGGAGAGGAAGAAACCAAGCTCAGAGTGCAAATTGAGGGCTTTGCAAAGTAAGACTTGTCATGTTTACTGACAAGCCAAATACCTGATGTTATACAGGTCACTCATTGAAAGGATTACTGAGCTTAAGGCAATGTTAGGGAGGTCAACATGGAAAGCAATTTTGGAAAGTGATGAGGACAAGACAAAGATTGAAAATATCCTCAAGATGGTTGACAAGGACACAACAACCTTTGTTGTCAGTGACCTTTTGTGTTAAGTGTATTAACATTGACATTAAACTATTTGACTAGCTTTTGATCAACTTTAAAATTGAAAGAAACACAAGTGCTTTGAATAACTCTGTTGGTGTATGTAGTTGTGAAGTTTCATCATGTGTATTAAACTCATTTGCATTTAGCTGCTCAGACTGAATGATTGGCATCCATCAAAAAAAGCACCATATAATGCAATTCTTGATAAGTCCAAGTTATCACGTGGTCCATGTACTCAGGGAACACGAGTGAGGATACTTGAACAGCTATATCATTGGGCACAGGATTCTTCCCCTCAAAGCCCACAAATATTTTGGCTTACTGGACAGGCTGGCTCTGGAAAGTCAACTATTGCCTATTCAGTGGCTGAATACTTTAACAATGACAACAATGGGCTAGATATCCTGCAAGCCTCTTTTTTCTGCTCTCAACAGTTTGAAGATATAAGGGACAAGGCTCACATTCTTCCAACGTTGGTTTATCAACTTGCTCATAACTCCAAGTCTTTTGCCAAGTCTCTTTTTGATAATAATAAGCTTGATTCAGTGAATAAAAAACTGATGTATCAGATGAAAGATCTTTTAGTTGATCCTTGGCGCTCTATGAGAAAAGTGTCAAAAGATCTACCACAATATTTAGTGGTAATTGATGCACTGGATGAAATTCAAGATAATGAAGGCTCAGAATTTCTAAAAGAGCTTCTAAAAACAGTTGAGAAAGGTGATTTGATTGGTTTTACATTTCTGGTAACAAGCCGGCCAGATCCAGAGATAGCTAAACTCTGTGAATCACTTTCATCTGATGCTGTATGTCATCTGTATGATATTGCTAAAGATGAAGTCAATGAAGACATTCTAACATATCTCAAACATGAACTTCCAGAACTAAAAAATATTCCTGAGCTCATCATATTAGTGCAACAAGCAAATGGACTCTTTATATATGCATCAACAGCAGTAAAGTATATCAGGCCCAAAAAGTTAACCATGAAAGAACAGAAAAATCTGATGCAAAAGTTGATTCATGTTTTTTCTGAAAAATGGTCTACTTATCCTGCAAAAGCAACTGAACAAATTGACAACTTGTATAGTCAAATACTTTCAGAAGTGTTTGCTGATCTTGATTTTGAGCATATATCTGATTGTTTGAAGATTCTGTGCAACATTCTCTGTGCACAAGAACCTATATCTATTGATATGGCTGCAGAACTAGTAGGGTCTCATGATAGAGAAGATATGAAGAAATGTTCCAAAAGTTTTATAGAAGCACTTCATGCTGTTCTTCATGTGAAAGATGGAAAAATCTATTGGTATCATGCATCTTTTCCTGACTTTGTTTTTACATGGGAACGGTTTAATATATTTGTAGCTAATAA